>JASANB010003591.1:0-18362 GCA_030248155.1 Sabatieria punctata
CCAGTGCTGCTAAAACCGCTACCATTAACATAAAGGCCGGAAACAGCTCCTGCAATGTCAAATTGAGTACTGCCAAATGCAGATATACCTGGATGGAGCAGGACACCGGCTTATGGAATTGGAAGGTTGCCGCGTGTTCGTTCACCCCGCAAGCCAAGTTCACGGCCCGGTGGACCTACACAACTATTGACTCGGATCACCATTATTACAATGAAATGTACATTCTGAACTGGTAAGAAAGTACAGTTTCAAACAGCACTTTTTGTTTGCTTTTGCAAAGGCGGGCCTGGCTGTTCTGCCGTTTTCATTAATTGAATTAACTGTAAAAGTATCATTACGTATAAGTAAACGCAGTAAATGTTTACATAATTAGTTTACAGAATTTCTAACTTGATTTTTGCTCTACAATCGTATGTTTCCGAGATATGGACAGTTAAAGTTATGCTGAAACTCTTATGGACAGTTCTGTAAATAGCAAGTTGATCTCGCACGAAATAGCAGTTATCAACGACTGGCTATCGGCGAGTGTGTGCAGACATCAGAAAGTCTTTTGTAGGGAACAGCTGCATAGAAATATCACAATCACACTTAGAACGCATGGACATTAGCAGTGTCGTCTAGGTTTTCACAGCTCCGAAAACGTCGATTTTACACACAGTACATATGTAGTAAGTGTTGTGCCTTGTGCGTTTTGAGCAAAAAGAAGAATGAGCAGTTTAACCATCTCTCAAACTTGTTAGCATGTCGAGTAGCAGCAGCAGCGTAGCCGATAGATTAAATAAAGCAAGCCAAGCCATAGCTTTGAAAAGAACTGGTATATGTATGTATATTGCTTGGGGGCCGTTCATAAACGACGTCGTTCCAAAATCCCGATTTTTCGGACCCCCCCTCCCCCCAAAATCGCCTTGCGTCGTTTCTTGGGAACCCCCCCCCTATGGCGACGTCGTTTTCGGTTTACCCCCCCCCCCCCGATAAAAGGGCAGTACATACAGTACTGTCACGTTTTTTTGTTACCATACTGCGCAATCAATAGAATAAATCCCTACAACCACTCTGGAAAGCTTTTCTGTATGGAGAAACGTTTGACAGAATGTGCATAAATCGAAAATAATGTAATTGAAGTACCCTAAAATTCATAAAAAAGCGACGTCGTTTTTTGCTAACCCCTCCCCCTCCTGGTGCGTCGTCTATCGTCGCATTTCAGCCGACCCCCCCTCCCCCCTCTGGAACGACGTCGTTTATGAACGGCCCCTTGTTTAGTGATCGAGGTTGGGGAATCCAAGCAATAATCAAAAGATGAGGTTGGGAAATTCAAGCAATAATCGAAAGACGAGGTTGGGGAATTCAAGCAATAATCGAAAGATGAGGTTGGGGAATCCAAGCAATAATCAAAAGATGAGGTTAGGGAATTCAAGCAATAATCAAAAGACGAGGTTGGGTAATTCAAGCAATAATTGCGGCGCGCAATTACAAATACACTCGTGGCTCGTTAATATGGCCACATCCGGACAAGGCCCAACCGGCCATATTATCGAAATGGCCCTCGTTGATATGGTTTCCTCAATTATATGGCCAGCTAGCTGGTGTACCAATCCTTTCGCCTACAATGGAAAACATACAGTAGTGATTTATGAGTTAATATGGCTATTTCAGCCAATTACCATTATTTCACCCTAATTTTGTCAGCCCGTAATTTGGAAGAGATTGATTAGCTGCGGTTACAAACGATTCTATCGAACCATTCTATCTGGTTTTCGGTTTGCTCTTTGTCGCAGACCTACTAGATAGGGAGTATGTAGTTCCGGAGCGGTTAGAATTTGCAAATTAATCGGGACCAAAACGTTAGGCGCCGTGGCTTTTGCACTGTTTCACAGCCGTTAGCCTTTCTAAATTCAGCTCCGCTTACTTTGATGCGTGCGCTGCCAAAAATTGATATGTTTGTTTACGAAACGATACCTACGATTTGTACGTTTGTTTGTACATTTGTTTAACAAAAACAATAGATTCTCGGCTGTTTATACACGCCATTCCGTCAAGAAGTAGATACGTTGTATAATTACCCTCCCCATCCATGGGCGCCGTCTAGCTCCCTCCGCTTGTAGCGGCGGTTGGGGTTTGTAATTTCCGAATTTTTGCGAGAAAGTCAGCTTAGGAGGATCAAGCAACTTTTTAATAAGACTTTTACTTACCTTACTTCTTCTTTCTATCTTTCTGTAGAAATATTTCTTTATTGTGCACTTTTTCAAAAACTTGAGCTTTACTTATTGCGTTTTTACTGAGTTTCAAAAATTGACAGGTGTCCACATTACAGGTTCTGGTCCTGGCATTATGAGTGACTCCGTCTATGTATCCTGCTTTCCTTGACGTAGTTTCTTGCGGGGCAATAGTAAGGCAGCTCGAGTCTATTTCTGACCTCTATAATGCCTTCATCCTGAACCCGCGCATGTTTTGCCGTGCTCTGTGATGGTGGGGGACTCGTCCTGATGACTGTCCATATCAGATTCTACCGGCAGTGTTTGGCACCATTGTGCCTTTAACTGAAACCAACTGCCGCATCACGGGTATGCTTTCTTTACTGTATAGCTGTATAGCTACTGCGCATTATACATACAGAACGAAAAGTTATCTCTTATTTCAGCCATGTTGCTATTGTCACTGGCACCGGATGACCAACTGCGCACGGTGTCAATAACTGAAAATATTGAACATTCCATAGCGCACCTCCAGAGGCGCATTGGGAAGCTGTCCCATCTGTCTGACCTGGTGTACTCTGACGGCTGGGGGTGGGATGATGCTGTAAACTGAGTTTGCAGTACAGCTCTGCCACCAGAATAGGGAGAGTTTGCGGACTTTGAAAGTCTCCCTTTCTGACCCGGCCCGTTCTGCAGTCTTTCAAGCCTTGTTCGGACAGCAGTTTCCCAACATCCGTCACCTGTCTCTGGGGCGGTTTGCGCTGTCAGATATTGGCGCTATTCACAACTTGATTGTTCAGTGCCCCCATTTGACCGTTGTTGAAGTTAGTTGGCTTGTCTGCTTCTTTGATACTAGCAGGTTCAAAAATAAATTTTCAGCTAGCGCCTACAACTGACTTTGATCGGGTGGAGCAGTTCTTCTTTGAACGTAAGACTCCTGAAGAACCACAAATACAGGAGGTCACCATCACCGAGAACACGGTTGACTATCTTGTGGGCCAGGAGGTACTTGAATTTACACAAAGTTTTCTAGTTATGTATATATTTCCTACTGTTGTTTCAGCTGCCGAAAAAGTTCACAGCTTTCTGTCTCATCCAATGGAGTTGAGGAGGTGCAAAACTCTTCTCCTGCGAGTCAGAACTGTGAACTGTTTGAGCATAGCCACCATGGTTTCCTTGCTCACAGATCGTCGGAGGAATCTGCAGCCATTGCAGTTTCGTCTTCAACCCGACGAAGATGGGGGTGTCCATATGGACTTCCGTTTGGCTGGAAGGCGGGTGAGCATTAGCGGTCAGCTCGGGACTTTGCCTGACAGTTGTGATGCTTGTCCGCAATTCGTGCCTGTGGATTATATCAACCACACCATACCATAGTTTACCTTGCTAACTGCCATCGGTATTGGGTATTTAACAATTTGTTTAACCTCACCTGTGTAAAAAATGATCACGTGTACATCTAAAATTTTACTTTTTTTGTGCTATATACAGGGTGTGTCAAAAAAAAACAACCCAGCAGCACAACGGGCGCAGAGGCCAAAATCTAGGCACACTTAACGAGCGTTCTTGGGATCATTTGGGATCGCGCCGGCCAATGGCTAGCAGGCGGCCATTTGATTGACATGCGGACCGGCCAAGGTTTAGTAGGCAGCGCTCAATAGAGAGTCATCTCAGGCAGCACCTGTGCGTCAATCAAGTGTCTTTCATTAAATAGCAGCGTCTGGCGGATTAACGCTTGTTTTTGGTGTTCAATAGCTGGACAGCGACGTGCAAGGGCCGCCTCTGTTTCGCGTTTATTGGCTAATTAGCAATGGGCTGGTTAAGCAAAAACCACGCCCAAGTGTGCCCAGATTTTGGCCTCTCCGCCCGTTGTGCAGAGTTTTTGCTGTAGCAACCGCAAATCTCAACCGATTTGAATGAATCCTGCTTTAAATGAAAGTCGAATAAATTCTTGAAAGACTGGTGAAGGCCCTATTAAGAGTCAGTCTCTGAACCGATCGAGTCTTGGCCCTTTGCCCTATTCAGACCCAAAATTGAAAGCTGGGCGTAGAGGGCTGAAAGTTGGAACACTAAAACATATTGACAAGTTATCAATGACCTGCAAGGAATTTCCTGATTCGACGCTCCACGCTCGAGATATGGCCTTCTAAAAATCGGCCCGCTTAACTACGGGACCAAAATTTCGATATCGAATTTCTGACTTGCTGCTCGGAATTCAGACCTAACAAACGGGGTTTTTGCGTAATTTTTTGAGTAGTTTAAGAATCTTTTACTAAATTTCATTTTTGGAAAAAAAATTTTTTTCGTCCCCCTATCGGGGGGCATACTCGCCTCTAGACCGTTCTTTTTATTTCAGATCATTGTAGCGCTAGATCTTAGCTACACGCCGGTGTAAAACATTACGGGCTGCCGGACGGCAAACACTGAAATATTTGCGTTCAAAGATTAAAAATGCCACATTTTGCAAATTTTTGGGCACAGTGAAACATGCAAAATGTGGCATTTTTAATTTTTGAACGCAAATATTTCAGTGTTTGCCGTCCGGTAGCCGGTAATGTTTTACACCGGCGTGTAGCTAAGATATAGCGCTACAATAATCTGAAATAAAAAGAACGGTCTAAGGGGGTTCCAGACGAGTTATGCCCCCCGATAGGGGGGGGGGCGAAAAAAAATTTTTTTTTAAAAAATGAAATTCAATGAAAGATTCTTAAACTACTCAAAAAGTACAGCTTAGACATCAATTTTTAGAATTCAAGTCCAATTAGTAAGCTAGAACTTTGAGTTGGAAATTTATGTACCCCAGTGAAACATGCAGAATGTGGCATTTTTAATTTTTGAACGCAAATAGTTCAGTGTTTGCCGTCCGGTAGCCGGTAATGTTTTACACCGGCGTGTAGCTAAGATATAGCGCTACAATAATCTGAAATAAAAAGAACGGTCTAGGGGGGTTCCAGATGAGTTATGCCCATACATGTAACAGGGGGGGTCTGGGGGGTCTGCCCCCCACCCGACTTAGGCCAGACCCCCCCCCCGGATGGCCCCCCCCCCCGAGACGATTTCACCGACCCCCCCCCCCCCCTCCGATTTTTCTGGCAAGTAAATTTTCGAGCAAATTTTTGCAATTTTTTACACTTTCACACACAAAAATTGCCAAAATCCCCTGCAAAACAGCACTTTTTAGCTGTATTTCAGCCCAAATTAGCGATTTTTGGCGATTTTTAGGCCAAAAATTGCGATTTTTCTCGATTTTTGAGCGTTTTTTAGTGCCCACCCCCCTCCCCCAAAATTTTGGCTCAGACCCCCCCCAACCCCCCTCCC
The DNA here is from genome assembly GCA_030248155.1 of Sabatieria punctata. Taxonomy (NCBI): domain Eukaryota; kingdom Metazoa; phylum Nematoda; class Chromadorea; order Araeolaimida; family Comesomatidae; genus Sabatieria; species Sabatieria punctata. The sequence goes on from JASANB010003591.1 coordinate 5,508, forward strand.
CCCATCGGCGGATGACCTGTTACATGTATGGTTATGCCCCCCGATAGGGGGGGGGGGCGAAAAAAATTTTTTTTCCAAAAATGAAATTCAATGAAAGTTTCTTAAACTACTCAAAAAGTACAGCTTAGACATCAATTTTTAGCATTCAACTCCAATTGGTAAGCTGGAACATGGAGTTGAAAATTTTTGGGCACAGTGAAACATGCAAAATGTGGCATTTTTAATTTTTGAACGCAAATATTTCAGTGTTTGCCGTCCGGTAGCCGGTAATGTTTTACACCGGCGTGTAGCTAAGATATAGCGCTACAATAATCTGAAATAAAAAGAACGGTCTAGGGGGGTTCCAGACGAGTTATGCCCCCCGATATGGGAGCGAAAAAAAATTTTTTTTCCAAAAATGAAATTTAGTAAAAGATTCTTAAACTACTCAAAAAGTTACGCAAAAACCCCGTTTGTTGGGTCTGAATTCCGATCAGCAAGTCAGAAATTCGATTTCGAAATTTTGGTCCCATAGTTAAGCGGGCCGATTTTTAGAAGGCCATATCTCGAGCGTGGAGCGTCGAATCTGGAAATTCTTTGCGGTGGTTACATAACCTATCAAGACGTATTAGTCCTCCAACCTTGAGCCCTCCACGCCAAAGTTTTATTTTTGGGTCTGAATACTGAAACTCGATCGGTTCAGAGACTGGCTCTTAAGATACGATGCTTAGTTCCTGAGATATTTTCCTTCAAACTCAAAACAGAGATTTTGGCAGTGAACAAGAGCGATTCCGTTGCACTTCACAACAAAACGGATTCCTACTGCTGAGGGGCAACAAGACTTTTACAAATGAAGTAGCCAAGCATGTGCGGCACCAGAAAAACCTCGTTGCGTTAGCCCTGAGCAGTAGGAATCGGTTTTATTATGAAGTGCAACAGAATAATAAAAATCGCTCTTGTTCATTGCCAAAATCTGTTTTGATTTTGAGTGCAAATATCTCAGGAACTAAGCATCGTATGATAATAAAACCTTCACCAATCTTTCAAGAATTAATTTATCTTTCATATAAAATAGGACTCACTGAAATCGGTTGAGATTTGCGGCTGCTACAGTAAAAAATCTGCTGGGTTGTTTTAATCTCTGTTGTTCACTGCCAAAATCTCTGTTTTGACTTTTAAAGCAATTATCTCAGGAACTAAGCAACGCATCTTAATAAAAGCTACACCAATCGTTCGAGAATTTATTTGTCTTTCATTCAAAGCAGGATTCATTCAAATCGGTTGAGATTTGCGGTTGCTACAGCAAAAAATCTGCTGGGTTGTTTTTTTTTTGACGCACCCTGTAGTATTACTTCATTCCTAGAGATCTATTCTCGAGTATCGTGGCCTATATTTATATGCTAATCTTGTCAATACGTGATTACTATCATATGTGCTGCTGTGCTGTGCAGTTAGTTGGCGAGCAAAGTGCAATCCTGTATATTTCTAATTCATCTTTGAATAAACTATCGACCCCCTTTGTGAATCTCCTGTTCAACAAGGGCCATTTGATTGACGTGCTGAACGGCCTTTTCTTTATTTTGCGGCTTTTATGTTCTTATATTTTGCTTTAAGAACAAACATGGGTTTCTCTTCCAGTTGAGGTCACCATAGCACAAAACCTTGCTTCTTTTACTCGAGAACTAAGAAACCTGAACTTTGACCAGTACCTAAATTTTGTTTAATCTCTAACGTTTTACTAATGTCTGTTTAAGGCAGTGTAAAGCCCTTGTGGCTGTTCACTGGCCTTTCGCCTCCATATACCGTCGTTTTATACTGTAACCGCGTATTACAGTCGGGCACTTAACGCCGTTTATGGTACCGACACCATATAAGGTGCCGGTACCATATATGGTACCGGTACCGGAGGTAGTGGTACCAGATATGGTACCGGCACCACATATAGTACCGTCACCATATATGGTACCGGCACCATATATGGTACCCCCACGTTCGAGGTCTGAGGTGGTACCATATATGGTACCGGTACCATATATGGTGACCAGTGTTGTGCCTAGCTCAAATTTCTAAAACTCGGTAAGTATTCAGTAAGTAAATCCAGATTTTTTGAAATTCAGTAAGTACGAGTAAGTACTGGGTTTTTCAAAGAAAACCCGGTAAGTACTCAGTAAACAATTCAGTAAACTCGGTAAAACCTTCAACATTCAGAAATATACAATTTATCTGAAAATGTTTACCTGATATAGCTTTAGAATGCCTTTTCAGCGCTCCCCAAAGCATGCTTATGTTGGAGGAAAAGAAGATCAAGGACGTCAGGGGCTGTGTGAGAAACCAGTAACCAGTGACAAGACTGGCGTATCGGTCACGCACAATTCCTCTGGGTGTCCTGTTCATCAAGTTCTAAGGCACAAATTCCGCTCAGAGACAGGACCTAATCTTGGATGCAGCAGAGCACCGCTCGCTGTGTCTGGCTTCCAAGTGCTTGCGGTACTGACCGGTGTTTAGGTCCACTTGCCTCTGTAGAATTGGACACCAGAGCTCTGGAAATGTTAATCCCCTTATCCCCACTCAAATACCCCAGTACAGATGCACAAACGATCATGTCACCAAATTTAGATTTTTTACAGTACGTATGATTGTTTCGCGAAACATAACTAATAGCTCCACTGAGTTACAATTTGATGACAGAATCTGACACGCACAGAAGTACCCTGAAAATCATGCTGCGAAAACCTTCTACATATATACACAAGCAAACATACAGTAAACACAGAAACTACTTGCTTTGTTTAAGAATACTATACTAAAAAGTCACTGTGATCAAGAGTGAACTGGTTCCTGAAATCTTAGAAAAATCATGTTTTTGATTAACTTCGAAACTTTGAAACACATACAAACAGTACAGTAAACACTAAACGCCACTAGACACATTCAAAGCACAGGTCTACGAAATCATTGTCAACGACAATTACGACCTGCCCCAGGCTTGCAAGAACAGACTCTATCTCTATCTACCGTGTTGTTTGCGAGTTTCGGTTGACTCTTATGTTCAAATATGTGTGTGGCGCGTGTCACTTACCGGCAGGAACCTTAATTATCCAGGAAAATTTGGCCAGCCGACGCATCAATCACAACAAATCGTTTTATGTTCCGATGTGCAAGCTTGAGCGCTCGCGAATGTCATGTATTAACCAGTGCGTCAGGCTTTGGAATGCTTTATCCAGTGATGAAATTGAGTGTGAGCTTAGTGATTTCTGTAACCGTGTTAAGAGAGACAGTGTGTTTCAGCGACTCCTTACTGCTTCTCCTGTTGCTCCGTTAGTTTTAACTGTTGATATCTGATAATGTACATACTGTACTAACGGTATACTAACAAAGGGCTAGTGTCACACTGAAGGGCTCGCAAGAGCGAGTGGCGTCCTTGTTGGGTATGTGTTTCGCTACCTGATAAACTTATGCAAACAAACAAAGACTCTATAAGATCAGTGAGAAAGCATTCAATTGCAATCATTTCGCCAAAATAATCGTAAGCAAACTATTTATCGCAGCACAACCTCCCGAACAACAGGAAATCGTTTTTTGGCAGTTTAAAGGGAAAGCGGCACTATGAATGTTTGCTTGTCAAGTTGATTAGAGCCCAGAACGAGCTGCACTCATCGCATGGAGACAGCTACTTCGCTATGACCACAATAAAATTGCTAAAGGTTTGCATTGCGTTACTTTTTTATTTGTACTGTATTTTCCCGAATCTACAGGACCTGGCTGTTATTCTTGCCCACAGGCTGTCTTCTTTCTGAGTGTTGATGACAAAGCTCGGATACCCTAGGGTTTGCCTGCTGCCAACAGACAAGCGTCTTTGCTTATGAATTTGAGTGTTCGCGATCGGCTGCCTGACGACGACTGAGTCAAGGCCACCAGTCACAAGCTTATTCCCTCTGTGTCCGCGGCTTGTGTCATCAATGAGAAAGAAATTTCTTATCTTGCTCCCGCTTACGTGGCGATTCGTTCTGCCAAGCACGACTCTTCTACAGCCGCTTCACACACTGCAGACTTCTGCCGGCTTAACGCTTTAGAGGTGCTTTCTCTTTCTGCATCAAGTTTATCAGGTAGCGAAACACATACTTATGGAACGCCACTCGCCTGCGAGCCTCAGTGTGACACTACAAAGCCCTTGTGTAGTATACGCGTTAAGACAGTAGCACATATCAGATATCAACAATTAAAAACTAACATGAACGGAAACAGTAAAAAGTCGCTGAAACACACGCTCTCTTAACACGGTTGAAATCACTAAGCTCACACTCAATTCATCACTGGATAAAGCATTCCAAGCCGCGCCGGTTAATACATGATGCAGCGCTCAGCTGCACACGGAACATAAAACGATTTGTTGGATGATGCGGGTGCATTCGGAAATTAGGTCCGCCGGTAAGTGACACGCATACACATATTGAACATAAGAGTCAGCCGAACCGCAAACAACACGGTAGATAGGAAGAAAGTCGTCTGCAAGCCGGGAGAGCGAATGTCGTGAAGCCAAAGTATTTCGTAGACCTGGCTTGAATGTGTCTAGTGGCGTTTAGGTTTACTGTACTGTTTGTAGTGTCAAAGTTCGAAGTTAATCAAAACAGATTTTTCTAGATTCAGGAACCAGTTCACCTTGATCACAGTGACTTTTTAGTATAGTATCTTAAACAAAGCAAATAGTTTCTGGTTACTGTATGTTTGCTGGAATATGTAGAAGGTTTTCGCAGCAGATTTTCAGGGGACTCTGTGCGGTCAGATCTCATCAAATTGTAACTCATTAGAACTATTAGTTAGTTCGCGAAACAATCGCGACTGTAAAAAATCTAAATTTGGTAGCAGATCGTTGTGCACTGGGGAGGTATTAGGAGGGGGAAAGGGGATTAACATTTTCCAAGCTCTGGTGTCCAATCTACAGAGGCAAGTGGACCTAAACACGGTCAGACCGCAAGCACTGGAAGCCAGACACAGCGAGCGGTGCCGCTGCATCCAAGATTAGGCCGTCCGAGCGGAATTGTGCCTAGAATGATGAACAGGACACCCAGAGGAATGTGCGAGGCCGAACGCCAGCTTGTCACTGGTTACTGGTTCTCACACAGCCCCGACGCCTGACTTCTTTTCCTCCAAATAAGCAGCTTTGAGGAGCGCGAAGAGCATTAAAAAGCAACGGGAAACATTTCAGAAAATTGTAATTTCTGAATGTTGAAGGTTTTACAATTTACTGAATTGTTTACTGAGACTACCGGGTTTTCTTTGAAAAACCCAGACTTACTCGACTTATGAATTCAAAAAACGGATATACGAAACTTACAAGTTTTTAGAAATTTGAGCAGGCACAACACTTTAGTCTGCACCAACTCGCATGGTACCGGTACGTATAGCAGTACCACCTCAGACCTCGAACGTGGGGGACACCATATATGTGGTGCGGTACCATATATGGTGGCGGTACTATATGTGGTGCCGGTACGCTATATGTTCAGTACCGGTACCATATGGTACCGGCACACTACCATATGGTGTCGGTACCATAAACGGCGTTAAGTGCCCGATATAATACGCGGTTACAGTATAAAACGACGGTATATGGAGGCGAAAGGCCAGTGAACTAAGCCACAAGGGCTTTACCATGTCAGACATTAGTAAAACGTTAGAGATTAAACAAAATTTAGGTTCTGGTCAAGGTTCAGCTTGTCCCAGTTCTCGAGTAACAGAAGCAAGGTTTTGTGCTATGGTGACCTCAACTGGAAGAGAAACCCATGTTTGTAATTACCGCAAAATATAAGAACTTGGAAGCAGCACAATAAGAAAGGTGCTCTGCACGTCAATCAGATTGCTCTTGTCTAACGTTAAGTTATCACAGAAGGTCGATGGTTATTCAGATGAATTAGAAAGTACAGGATTTCACTTTGCTCGCCAACTAACTGCACCAGCACAGCCATTACATATGATGGTAATCACGTATTGACTGATTAGCATATAAATACTAGGCCACGATACTCGAGAATAGATCTCTAGGAAAGAAAAGATCAAGTAATACTACGGGAATTGCGTCAAAAAAAAAAACAACCCAGCAGATTTTTTGCTGCCGCAGCAACCGCAAATCTCAACCGATTTGAATAGATCCTGCTTTGAATGAAAGACAAATAAATTCTCGAACGATTGGTGTAGCTTTTATTAAGATGCGTTGCTTAGTTCCTGAGATAATTGCTTTAAAAAGTCAAAACAGAGATTTTGGCATTGTTTCCAAGCATTTATTAAAACCTTTAACCATTTTGTTTTTTACTGTAGCCGCAGTCACGACGATTTCAGTGAGTCCTATTTTATATGAAAGATAAATTAATTCTTGAAAGATTAGTGAAGGTTTTATTATCATACGATGCTTAGTTCTGAATATTTTACATCAAAATCAAAACAGATTTTGCGCCCGTGAACAAAGAGCGATTTTTATTATTCTGTTGCACTTACATAATAAAACCGATTCCTACTGCTCAGGAGCTAACTGTAGTTTTCTGAAAATTTTACATGCTTGGCTACTTCATTGTAAAATCTTGTTATACTCAGTAGGAATCCGTTTTGTTGTGAAGTGCAACGGAATCGCTCTTGTTCACTGCCAAAATCTCTGTTTTGAGTTTGAAGGAAAATATCTCAGGAACTAAGCATCGTATCTTAAGAGCCAGTCTCTGAACCGATCGAGTTTCAGTATTCAGACCCAAAAATAAAACTTTGGCGTGGAGGGCTCAAGGTTGGAGGACTAATACGTCTTGATAGGTTATGTAACCACCGCAAGAGAATTTCCGATTGTTGCTCCACGCTCGAGATATGGCCTTCTAAAAATCGGCCCTTAACTATGGGACCAAAATTTCGAAATCAAATTTCTGACTTGATCGATTCGAGACCAAACGAGGTTTTTGCGTAACTTTTAATTAGTTTAAAAATCTTTTACTAAATTTCATTTTTGGAAAAAAAATTTTTTTTCGCTCCCATATCCGGGGGCATAACTCGTCTGGAACCCCTAGACCGTTCTTTTTATTTCAGATTATTGTAGCGCTATATCTTAGCTACACGCCGGTGTAAAACATTACCGGCTACCGGACGCTTAAAACACTGAAATATTTGCGTTCAAAAATTAAAAATGCCACATTTTGCATGTTTCACTGTGCCCAAAAAATTTTCAACTCCATGTTCCAGCTTACCAATTGGAGTTGAATGCTAAAAATTGATGTCTAAGCTGTACTTTTTGAGTAGTTTAAGAAAACTTTCATTGAATTTCATTTTTGGAAAAAAAATTTTTTTTCGCCCCCCTATCGGGGGGCATAACCATACATGTAACAGGTCATCCCGCCAGTGGGGGAGGGGGTTGGGGGGGGTCTGAGCCAAAATTTTGGGGGGGGGGTGGGCACTTTAAAAACGCTCCAAAATCGAAAAATCGCAATTTTTGGCCTAAAAATCGCCAAAAATCGCTAATTTGGGCTGAAATACAGCTAAAAAGTGCTGTTTTGCAGGGATTTTGGCAATTTTTGTGTGTGAAAGTGTAAAAAATTGCAAAAAATTTGCTCGAAAATTTACTTGCCAGAAAAATCGGAGGGGGGGGGGGGGTCGGTGAAATCGTCTCGGGGGGGAGCATCCGAGGGGGGTCGGCTAATCGGGTGGGGGCAGACCCCCAGACCCCCCTGTTACATGTATGGGCATAACTCATCTGAACCCCTAGACCGTTCTTTTTATTTCAGATTATTGTAGCGCTATATCTTAGCTACACGCTTCGAGTGTGAAACATTACCGGCTACCGGACAGCAAACACTGAACTATTTGCGTTCAAAAATTAAAATCCACATTCTGCATGTTTCACTGGGGTACATAAATTTCCAACTCAAAGTTCTAGCTCACTAATTGGACTTGAATTTAAAATTATTCTAGCTTACTTTGAGTAGTTTTAAGAATCTTTCATTGAATTTCATTTTTAAAAAAAAAATTTTTTTTCGCCCCCCCCCCCCCTATCGGGGAGCTAACTCGTCTGGAACCCCTTAGACCGTTCTTTTAGTTTCAGATTATTGTAGCACTATATCTAGCTACACGCCGGTGTAAAACACACCGGCTACCGGTTACGGAAACACTGAAATATTTGCGTTCAAAAAATTAAAATGCCACACATTTTGCATGTTCCACTGTGCCCAAAAATTTGCAAAATTGGCATTTTTAATCTTTGAACGCAAATATTTCAGTGTGCCGTCCGGCAGCCTGTATGTTTTGCACCGGCGTGTAGCTTAAGATATAGCGCTACAATAATCTGAAATAAAAAGAACGGTTAGGGGGGTTCCAGACGAAAGTATGCCCCCCGATAGGGGGACGAAAAAAAAATTTTTTTCCAAAAATGAAATTTAGTAAAAGATTCTTAAACTACTCAAAAAATCACAAAAACCCCGTTGTGTTAGGTCTGAATTCCGAGCAGAAGTCAGAAATTCGATATCGAAATTTGGTCCCGTAGTTAAGCGGGCCGATTTTTAGAAGGCCATATCTCGAGCGTGGAGCGTCGAATCAGGAAATTCCTTCAGGTCATTATAACTTTCAATATTTTTAGTGTTCCAACTTTCAGCCCTCTACGCCCAGCTTTCAATTTGGGTCTGAATAGGGCAAAGGGCCAAGACTCGATCGGTTCAGAGACTGACTCTTAATAGGGCCTTCACCAGTCTTTCAAGAATTTATTCGACTTTCATTTAAAGCAGGATTATTAAATCGGTTGAGATTTGCGGTTGCTACAGCAAAAACTTGCACAACGGGCGGAGAGGCAAAATCTGGCACACTTGGGCGTGGTTTTTGCTTAACCAGCCCATTGCTAATTAGCCAATAAACGCGAAACAGAGGCGGCCCTTGCACGTCGCTGTCCAGCTATTGAACACCAAAAACAAGCGTTAATCCGCCAGACGCTGCTATTTAATGAAAAGACACTTCAGACGCACAGGTGCTGCCTGAGATGACTCTCTATTGAGCGCTGCCTACTAAACCTTGGCCGGTCCGGCGTGTCAACCAAATGGCCGCCTGCTAGCCATTGGCCAGCGCGATCCCAAATGATCCCAAGAACGCTCGTTAAGTGTGCCTAGATTTTGGCCCCTGCGCCCGTTGTGTTGCTGGGTTGTTTTTTTTTGACACACCCTATATAGCACAAAAAAGTAAAAATTTTAGATGTACACGTGATCATTTTTTACACAGGTGAGGTTAAACAAATTGTTAAATACCCAATACCGATGGCAGTTAGCAAGGTAAACTATGGTATGGTGTGGTTGATATAATCCACAGGCACGAATTGGCCGACAAGCATCACAACTGTCAGCCAAGGTCCGAGCTGACCACTAATGTTCACCCGTCTTCCAGCCAAACGGAAGTCCAAATGGACACTTTCCTCTTCGTCGGGTTGAAGACGAAACTGCAGTGACTACAGATTCCTCCGACGATCTGTGAGCAAGGAAACCATGGTGGCTATGCTCAAACAGTTCACAGTTCCTGACTCGCAGGAGAAGAGTTTTGCACCTCCTCAACTCCATTGGATGAGACAGAAAGCTGTGAACTTTTTCGGCAGCTGAAACAACAGTAGGAAATATATACATAACTAGAAAACTTTGTGTAAATTCAAGTACCTCCTGGCCCACAAGATAGTCAACCGTGTTCTCGGTGATGGTGACCTCCTGTATTTGTGGTTCTTCAGGAGTCTTACGTTCAAAGAAGAACTGCTCCACCCGATCAAAGTCAGTTGTAGGCGCTAGCTGAAAATTTATTTTTGAACCTGCTAGTATCAAAGAAGCAGACAAGCCAACTAACTTCAACAACGGTCAAATGGGGGCACTGAACAATCAAGTTGTGAATAGCGCCAATATCTGACAGCGCAAACCGCCCCAGAGACAGGTGACGGATGTTGAAGGGAAACTGCTGTCCGAACAAGGCTTGAAAGACTGCAGAACGGGCCGGGTCAGAAAGGGAGACTTTCAAAGTCCGCAAACTCTCCCTATTCTGGTGGCAGAGCTGTACTGCAAACTCAGTTTACAGCATCATCCCACCCCCAGCCGTCAGAGTACACCAGGTCAGACAGATGGGACAGCTTCCCAATGCGCCTCTGGAGGTGCGCTATGGAATGTTCAATATTTTCAGTTATTGACACCGTGCGCAGTTGGTCATCCGGTGCCAGTGACAATAGCAACATGGCTGAAATAAGAGATAACTTTTCGTTCTGTATGTATAATGCGCAGTAGCTATACAGCTATACAGTAAAGAAAGCATACCCGTGATGCGGCAGTTGGTTTCAGTTAAAGGCACAATGGTGCCAAACACTGCCGGTAGAATCTGATATGGACAGTCATCAGGACGAGTCCCCCACCATCACAGAGCACGGCAAAACATGCGCGGGTTCAGGATGAAGGCATTATAGAGGTCAGAAATAGACTCGAGCTGCCTTACTATTGCCCCGCAAGAAACTACGTCAAGGAAAGCAGGATACATAGACGGAGTCACTCATAATGCCAGGACCAGAACCTGTAATGTGGACACCTGTCAATTTTTGAAACTCAGTAAAAACGCAATAAGTAAAGCTCAAGTTTTTGAAAAAGTGCACAATAAAAGAAATATTTCTACAGAAAGATAGAAAGAAGAAGTAAGGTAAGTAAAAGTCTTATTAAAAAGTTGCTTGATCCTCCTAAGCTGACTTTCTCGCAAAAAATTCGGAAATTACAAACCCCAACCGCCGCTACAAGCGGAGGGAGCTAGACGGCGCCCATGGATGGGGAGGGTAATTATACAACGTATCTACTTCTTGACGGAATGGCGTGTATAAACAGCCGAGAATCTATTGTTTTTGTTAAACAAATGTACAAACAAACGTACAAATCGTAGGTATCGTTTCGTAAACAAACATATCAATTTTTGGCAGCGCACGCATCAAAGTAAGCGGAGCTGAATTTAGAAAGGCTAACGGCTGTGAAACAGTGCAAAAGCCACGGCGCCTAACGTTTTGGTCCCGATTAATTTGCAAATTCTAACCGCTCCGGAACTACATACTCCCTATCTAGTAGGTCTGCGACAAAGAGCAAACCGAAAACCAGATAGAATGGTTCGATAGAATCGTTTGTAACCGCAGCTAATCAATCTCTTCCAAATTACGGGCTGACAAAATTAGGGTGAAATAATGGTAATTGGCTGAAATAGCCATATTAACTCATAAATCACTACTGTATGTTTTCCATTGTAGGCGAAAGGATTGGTACACCAGCTAGCTGGCCATACCATTGAGGAAACCATATCAACGAGGGCCATTTCGATAATATGGCCGGTTGGGCCTTGTCCGGATGTGGCCATATTAACGAGCCACGAGTGTATTTGTAATTGCGCGCCGCAATTATTGTTTGAATTCCCAACCTCGTCTTTTGATTATTGCTTCAATTCCCTAACCTCATCTTTTGATTATTGCATCGATTCCCCAACCTCATCTTTCGATTATTGCTTGAATTCCCCAACCTCGTCTTTCGATTACCATTGCTTGAATTTCCCAACCTCATCTTTTGATTATTGCTTGGATTCCCCAACCTCGATCACTAAACAAGGGGCCGTTCATAAGCACGACGTCGTTCCAGAGAGGGGAGGAGTCGGCTGAAATGCGACGATGAGACGAAGCGCACCAGGAGAGGAGGGGTTAGCAAAAAACGACGTCGCTTTTTTATGAATTTTAGGGTACTTCAATTACATTATTTTCGATTTATGCACATTCTGTCAAACGTTTCTCCATACAGAAAAGCTTTCCAGAGTGGTTGCTAAGGGATTTATTCTAATGATTGCGCAGTATGGTAACAAAAAAACGTGACAGTACTGTATGTACTGCCACACATCCGGGGGGGGGGGGGGGTAAACCGAAAACGACGTCGCCATAGGGGGGGGGGGTTCCCAAGAAACGACGCAAGGCGATTTTGGGGGGAGGGGGGTCGAAAAAATCGGGATTTTGGAACGACGTCGTTTATGAACGGCCCCCAAGCAATATACATACATATACCAGTTCTTTTCCAAAGCTATGGCTTGGCTTACTTTATTTAATCTATCGGCTACGCTGCTGCTGCTACTCGACATGCTAGCAAGTTTGAGAGATGTTTAAACTGCTTATTCTTCTTTTTGCTCCAAACGCACAAGGCACAACACTTACTACATATGTACTGTGTGAAAAATCGACGTTTTCAGAGCTGTGAAAACCTAGACGACACTGCTAATGTCCATGCGTTCTAAGTGTGATTGTGATATTTCTATGCAGCTGTTCCCTAATAAGACTTTCTGATGTCTGCACACACTCGCCGATAGCCAGTCGTTGATAACTGCTATTTCGTGCGAGATCAACTTGCTGTTTGCAAGGGTTCGGAACTGTCCATAAGAGTTTCAGCATAGCTTGAACTGTCCATATCTCCGAAACATACGATTGTAGAGCAAAAATCAATTTAGAAATTCTGTAAACTAATTATGTAAACATTTACTGCGTTTACCTAGTACGTAATGATACTTTTACAGTTAATTCAATTAATGAAAACTGCGGAACAGCCAGGCCCGCCTTTGCAAAAGCAAACAAAAAGTGCTGTTTGAAACTGTACTTTTTTACCTGTATCAGAATGTACATTTCATTGTAATATTCGTGGTCCGAGTCTGCAGTTGTGTAGGTCCACCGGGCCCTGAACTTGGCTTGCAGGGTGAACGAACACGCAGCAACCTTCCAATTCAATACGCCGGTGTCCTGCTCCAATCAAGTATATCTGCATTTGGCCGTCCTCAATTTGACATTGCAGGAGCTGTTTCCGGCCTTTATGTTAATGGTAGCGGTTTTAGCAGCACTGG
>JASANB010003592.1:0-31408 GCA_030248155.1 Sabatieria punctata
CAAAATAAGGAAAATATGCTCTCTGGTTAGCAATGCTTGTTGTACTGCAGCAGATGCGATTGATTACTTTATTGACGTTGCTCTTGACTTGCCAAATTTCTGGTTTCGGCTCCAATACCTTAAGGTCTTCGTTGCCGTGCCACTCTCAGTCCAGGTATTTTCTTCCTACTCGGTGATAACTCCAACTTAGCTATGCATATTGTAACCTTATATCGAACCGAAAGGAATCGAACCGAACCCAGCACCTTTGGATTTCCGGTCCAATGCTCAAACCACAAAGTATGTAATGAGTAAGTACAGTAGGTTCAGTTTTAGACCAATGGAATCAGGGGAAAAAATAACGGAGTGGCATTCTGCGGAAATTTCGTAGTTTTCGGTGAATATTTCGCTTACCAGCTATATGATCTGGAAACGCGAGTACCAGAATATGAAAGGGCAGCGAAAAAACCATATGCGAGTCGGGATCCTAACTTAAATAACGAATGAAGGAAGGGTGATCGTTTGAATGGAGACTGTCAGACACCAGAAAATGAGCCCGAATATCCCTGCCGACCCAATTTTGAGGGTAGTGTACATTGTAGCTCCGGTTCCTGGGGGTTGCTGGTGGCCGGCCGGCCGGGCATGCACCGTTGGTCTTCGACTGAGCTTTAGTTTAACAGATATTAACATCAGCAAGAATGCATAAAAGAGTAGCAAGAATGTGCCGCTCAGCGGCCGGCCGAGTGTCGATGCGCTGTACCAAAATTACTGGAGGGGTCGCGATTCGCGACCCCTCCAGTAATTTCAGGAGGGGTCGCGAATTTCGCGACCCCTCCAGTAATTGCGCATGCGCTTTATTGCAGCGCAACCTGATTTCTGAGCGGGATATTCAATCTGACTTTGGGAATATAGCTGCCGCCGTTAATTTCTTAAGTCTACGGCAACATGATAAATGGAAAGAAAGGTAAAAAATCTAGAATATGCAAGCATGTGGCATGTGTACATTGGCCGAGCTCGTGTGCTTAGAGATGGGAACGGAAATTAATTTACGTGCCCCTCTCTATGAGCACTTACTACAGTAGCAGTGGCGTCACTGCCAATAGTACAGTGCATTAGAGATGGGAACGGAAATTAATTTACGTGCCCCTCTCTATGAGCACTGACTACAGTAGCAGTGGAGCCACTGCCAATAGTACAGTGCATTAGAGATGGGAACGGAAATTAATTTACGTGCCCCTCTCTATGAGCACTTACTACAGTAGCAGTGGCGTCACTGCCAATAGTACAGTGCATTAGAGATGGGAACGGAAATTAATTTACGTGCTCCTCTCTATGAGCACTTACTACAGTAGCAGTGGCGTCACTGCCAATAGTACAGTGCATTAGAGATGGGAACGGAAATTAATTTACGTGCCCCTCTCTATGAGCACTGACTACAGTAGCAGTGGAGCCACTGCCAATAGTACAGTGCATTAGAGATGGGAACGGAAATTAATTTACGTGCCCCTCTCTATGAGCACTTACTACAGTAGCAGTGGCGTCACTGCCAATAGTACAGTGCATTAGAGATGGGAACGGAAATTAATTTACGTGCCCCTCTCTAAGAGCACTTACTACAGTAGCAGTGGCGTCACTGCCAATAGTACAGTGCATTAGAGATGGGAACGGAAATTAATTTACGTGCCCCTCTCTACGTGTGCTGCGTTAAAAGTGGAAAGTTTCACAAATGCAAAAAGCCTGATGCATTTCACAGATATCTTGCAATCTTGTCTTGCAATTGGACTACTGTTGATCGGGTATACCCATACCCATACCCGAAACTGGGTATTTTTTAGCAAAACTACCTGAAATCGGGTATACCCATACCCGCGTACTTTTTGAAATACCCATACCGGGGTATACCCGATTTTTTGAAAAATACCGGGTATTTGAATGGGTATTTTTTAGAAAAAATCGCGCCAACATGCCCGTTAATTTCTGTATAAACTGCAAAAATTCTCTCAAGCAAGTGTTGGATAGAATTATGGCTTTTGTCCAGTGGCGCACCCAGGGGGTGTAGGGTGTGACATACCCTTTGTGGTGGAGGTAGGGAGGAAAAATTAGACAAAAATAAGAGAAATGAATTAATTATGCACTAAAACTGTCTATTTTATGTTCAGAATACCGTTTAAATGCGTTTTCGAAGGTTAAGTTTTCAAAAATTTCTCACCCTGGTCGGGCAGAAGCCCAACCAGGCCAATTTTTAAACTGCTAAAACTTTCCTTTCAATTTTAAGCTCAGAATTGCTCATGTTTTTCAAGGCTAATTTTGCGAAACTTTCTCGCCTTTGCAGGGCAGCGGCGCAACCAGGCAACTTTAAAATTTTACACCCCCTCTGCAAAATCCAAAATCACTGCTTTTATCATGCATCACACGCTTCATACATGGGCTGGAAAAATGGGTTGGGGTAGTTAAAATCCGAAAATTTGTGAGCCGGCCTACACATTTGGGGGGAGGTGGCGGCAATTTTGGTGGGTGCGCCCACGTCCAGGAACAAAACATATTCTATGCATGCCTGGCATAAGACACGGTATTTGACCGAAAATGCATTTTTAATAAATGAGTACCGGAGAGTGCTGCATTGGGTACCCGGGTACACTAACCAGCACTTAGCATTTTCCGCAACAAAAATCAGATCCTGTTAGTGTACCCGGTACACTAACTGGCACTTAGCGAAATCATGTTAAACTGCTTATTTTCACGATTTCTGAGCAAAAATGCAGTTTTCCAATCAATATTACTGTTTCTGCCATGTAAATGAGAGTGATTGGTCAAAGTTTTCATTCTTATGAGCTTTGCGTCAGTAAAAACGATTGAAAATGAGCAAAAATATACGTAGACCTGCTTTAAAGGTACCGTAGAGTTGGAAATTTTTGACACCCATGACATAAAACCTGTCTCCAAATAGTGTACCCCGGGTACACAATCCGGCACTACGTGCCAGTTAGTGTACCCCGGGTACGCTATCTGGAGGGGTACCCTATGCAGCACTCTCCGGTACATACAGTACATAAAAATCTTTCGCATACAGTTTAATAGGCTTCTCGCCTCTCGTCTAGTTCTAATAGAAATCGAACGTCTATTTTTGTTTTCCCTTTGAGGATAAGTATGGTCTACTAGGCTAGTATGTGTTAGTGCGATACGCCGACCGGTGCCTTACGCCGACCAATTAAAAGGGTGCCTTACATCGACTGGGTGGTGCTTTACGACCCTCTGATAGTAATTTTGAAAGTTTAATTACAAGGCATTTTTATGCATTTCATCTGTTTGATTTGTTTTGATCCTGAGGGAGGTACTGCATTGTCTGCAATCTAGAATTTCTATGTACTCTGTACTATGTGGTTGACCCTGTATCAGAAAGAAATATTTTGAAATCACTCCTGAAAGCTGATTTAGCTGTTTGGCCAATGTTATCTACAAAAAATGCTTTGCAGTTTTCGAAAATTCCCCCAACTGGTCCAGTAACTGTAAAATAAAACTATGGGTTACTACATTTGCAGTTGAGTACATAATTGCCATTTAAATGGCATATTTTATAATAAATTATTCTAGCATAATAGCCTCTTAAATTTAACATTTTTAGGTAATTTCGAAATTTTATTGAAAAATACCCGATTTATACCCGATACCCGGGTATTTTTAAAATACCTACCCATACCCATACCCGGGTATGGGTATTTTAAAAAATACCTACCCATACCCATACCCAATTCAAACTCAAATACCCGTAGCAACAGTAAATTGGACACATATTTTAGTTATTGTGATGATTGAAGATCTTAGACCAAGTATGCAATGAATTGCCGTTGTAGAAAATCGCTAAACATTTTGTTGACGTCATTCTTGCTCAGAAATCAGGTTGCGCTGCAATAAAGCGCATGCGCAATTACTGGAGGGGTCCTCCTGAAATTACTGGAGGAGGGGTCGCGAATCTCGCGACCCCTCCAGTAATTTTGGTACAGCGCATCGACACTCGGCCGGCCGCTGAGCGGCACATTCTTGCTACTCCTTTATGCATTCTTGATATCAGCCAGCTCCGTGAGATGACCCTGCTTGCCCCTTCTAAGCTGACTTTCTCGCAAAATGCATCTTAACTCTCAATGCCTGAAATTTTAAGGCATAAAATATCCCACTGTTCTGCAGTCATGTCATTCTCCAAATCTCACGTCATTTTACGAACATGTGAAGAAATAACAGCAAAAATAAAAGTCTCCATTTTAACGCTCTTTCTATAGGCATTGAAATTAACAAATTTCACAGTCGTGAATTACTCAGGATTGGATAAAAGCCTGGCGCACCAAACTTTAGCACAACATTTCTTCTATTTTGGCACGTAATGCAGTATGTTCCAAATTTCAGCTTATTTGGTCAATATTAGCGGAAATAGCAGCAACAAGTAAGGTTAGCATTATTTTTGGGAAATCCTGTATTTCAATTGCTTGACGTGCCTGTCTGAATTGAGCTGAAGACACGTTTTGTATGCAAATACCGGTCTGTATTGTTTACTGTATTTTTGTGTTACTGGTTCGTGATGACTACCTTTGCAGTGTCGGTGAAGACATCTGATAAACCTGGAGCGGGCACTGACGCTAATGTATCGATTCAACTTTTTGGCGCCGACGGCGTATCGCCTGTGAGTTTGGGGCACCGACCGACGATCCAGTGCACACTGAAGAGACGTATGTTTTAGACTCATCAACTAAAATATTCCACTACTCACAAAACCAAGCTTGAGCGCGACCATACCGACGTATTTATTGTCTCCAACCCACGTGCCATCGGCGAGTTACAGTATTTGAAGATTTGGCATGACAACAGCGGAACGACACCAAACTGGCATTTAGATAGCGTCGATGTAAGTTGTTTAGACGGTGCAACTGACCAGACAGCAGTGTGTTTAGGTTCACGATCACTCTACCAATCTAATGTATTCTTTCCCGTGCAGCCAGTGGTTATCGCGCACTGCTGGCGACGGACAGACGACTCGCACCTTGATGTGGACTCAGCGCATTCACCAGCCATTGCAATTCAGTCCGAAGCCGAAGACCTACACCAAGGAAGAAGACCAAACATCCACTGACGACGAGGACGAACCCGCCAAACAGAAGGTGGTGCGCAGAAAAGAGCACAAAGACAAAGCCGTCCAACGAGCCCCATCTGCTGCCAAGGTACAAGAGTTCTGGGCCACAGTCACTACGTCACAAGCCAAAACTAAGGAGATACCGAAACAGCGCCTACAGAAAAGAAAAGAACAGGTGCTTGCTAAACACCCAGCCCACCCAAACGCCAGAAGGCAAGACGAAGATACGAGTGCCGGAAAGGTAGACAGCAAACGCGGGCACAAACACAAACACAAAGGTGCTCAGCAGCAAGTCGAACTGGAAAAAAGTGTGGTGACCAATTACAAAAGTTGGGCAAGTGAAGTTCTCAAAAAAGGTGTCAATGGTTTACGGGAAGAATTTGTTAATCAAGTGCGCAATTATTTATCGCAAGGCCCTATCACAACTACATTTTTGAATCATTCCTTCAAGAACAGATATAAAGGTACGTTGTTTGCCGCCTTATACAAACAAATGCGTACTGCTTGCTTGATACACAGGCTGATTTTCACACCCCGATTGCAACTTTTACAGTCAGACACTCAACGCCGTTTATGGTACGGACACCATATAAGATGGTACCACTACCATATGGTACGAAATCTGAACAGAGTGGTACCATACATGGTACCGGTACCGGTAACAACGCGAAGGTACCGGTACCATATATGGTACCACCACAGGCCCCGAAGGTGGGGGTACCATGTATGGTACCACTACCTAAGGTACCGGTACCTTATATGGTACCGGCACCTTGTATGGTGTCGGTACCATAAACGGTGTTAAGTGCCTGACTGTTTTAGCCCTTGTTGAGTGTGTGCTTAGGGATTCTAACAGATAGTATAGTACAATGGTAGTCAAAAGTCAATGTGGGTCTGACTGAAGCAGACAAATTATGGAGTGTTGAGCTTGTAATCTTGGTTTGCGTTTGAGATGTGTATTTGCTGGACGAAACAAGAGTGAGACTGAACAGCGAATGGTCAGAAGAAGACTGCGACTATATTCACGCGTCATTTGTGACGGGCCGCCACACCACTTTCATATGTGCCCAGGGACCAAAGCCGGAGACGATCGGAGACTTTTGGCGGATGATCTGGCAAGAACACGTGCTGCTGGTGCTGATGCTGTGTGAGACTGAAGAGGCGGGAAGGACCAAGTGCAGCCAGTACTGGCCACGCAACTCCGGTCAACGAAGCGTCTACTCCCAATTCACCGTTATCAATGAACACACTGAGAACATTTCCATCAGCGACAACCATCTCTGTTTAACTACGCTCAAACTGCTCAATTCAAGGTGTGTAGGCAGTACCTGCAGTACGTAGAGTAAGAGTAGGGTGGTGTTGCAGATCGGAAGGGGAGGAGCGCAAAGTGACTCATTACCGGTACAGCAGTTGGCCGGACAGATCGGTGCCGTCGAGCAGTAGTGGAGTGTTGTATTTGTGCGATCAGATTAAGCAGTACGCAGACAGACCGGTGGTGGTGCATTGTTCAGCGGGCGTCGGTCGCACAGGAACGCTGGTAGCGGTGCAGATCAGCATTGACAGGTTGCTGCAGAAGGAACAGCTGAGTGTGTCCCAGGTGGTGAGGAAGATGAGAGAGCAAAGACTGCAGAGTGTCCAGACCGACTCCCAATACTTATTTGTGCACCGCGCTCTGTTAGAGTATTTCAGCAAGTGCGGCGCCCCCTTACCATTAACCGAAGAGTTGACCAAGTTTCTCCTAGATTACTCCGCTCTTACTAGATCCTGATCTCTACTGGTCTATTCATTTCCTACCACTTACTTATAAATTCTGTGCCTCTGTTGCAAAGATCGATTTAACCGTTTTCAGTAAGTTGTAGTACAGAGTAGAGATGTGCACTGCACCTTTTTTCCGGCCCGGCCCGGCCCGGCGGGCCGATCAGGTGAGGCATGCCCGGCCCGCCATGCCCGACGGGCATCAAAATCGGGCCCGGACCGGCCCGGGGGGCCTGAAAATGGTGCCCGGCCCGGCCCGGCCCGCCCAAAATCCGGCCCGGCCCGTTAACTTTGCTTTGTCTTACTAAATTTTTGAAAATTTGGCATGAATTTTCAGATTAAAAGCTAAATTTAAGGTTAAGCTTTGGAAATTGGCATTTTATAACAGCGAATTTCAAATTTATGCTTGCCTTTAATTAGAGTGCGAACTGGTATTGGGTTGTTTTCCAGGAATTGGATATTGCGATTTGTTGTCATTGATAATGTACTACCCAATGTACTAATACCACACGATGTACACTACATATCCAGGGCAGTGGGGGTGGTTGACACCCTTTTTAATGCCAGACGCAGAAGCTCAACCCTATAAATCAAAGTGTGCACTTGAAGCTAAGCCTGAGCTCCAAACTGACGGCTTAAAATTAAGTTGGTCAGCAGGTGGGGTAAAGGCTTGTGTACCAATGGCACTAAGGCTGAAATTACTATTAAAATAATTCTGCATACGGTAGAACGGCGCATATTTTGAATTAATTTAGGGCAATGCTAAGCTAATCAAGATGTTCTTTTTTGTATTCTGGTGTTCTTTATACATACCCGACGGGCATCAAAATCGGGCCCGGCCCGGCCCGGCCCGGGGGGCCTGAAAATGGTGCCCGGCCCGGCCCGGCCCGTCCAAAATCGTTGACGGGCATGCCCGCCCCGGCCCACGGGCCGGGCCGGGCGTGCCCGGCCCGTGCACATCTCTAGTACAGAGTGTCCCAAAAATGATAGCTTTCCTTTTCGGTGGCATTTCCGCAAACTTTTATTTTAACTGTAACAGGCTAAAAGTTCCTTAGTTAAGGCGTCTAAGCTCATCCTCTCGGTGTAATGGTGTAAACGTTCTACTAGGACCTTTAGAAGACCGTTTTAAGATGCATTTTGCGAGAAAGTCAGCTTTGAGGGGGCAAGCAGGGTCATCTCACGGATCTGGCTGATATTCATATCTATTAAAATAGAGCACAGTTGAAGACCAACGGTGCATGCCCGGCCTCCAGCAACCCCCTGGAACCGGAGCTACACCCCCTCAAAGTTGGGTCGGCAGTAATTTTCGGGCTCATTTTAATAGCTTTGACACCCTCCATTCAAACGATCACCCTTCATTCGTTTCTTAAGCTAGGATCCCGACTCGCATATGGTTTTGTTGCTGGTCCAATGGCCTTTCATTTTCTGGTACTCCCGTTTCCAGATCATAGCTGGTTACCGAGATATTCACCGAAAACTGCGAAATTTCCGCAAAATGCCACTCCGTTTTTTTCGAAAAATCTTGATAACTTTTTGTGCAAAGGCCCTGCCAAGATAATGTTTTAACGAGAGTTAGGCATGAGTTGGCCAAACAAATATAACTGTATGCTAACCACTAAGTTTTGCAGAAAAAAATTTTTTTTCGAACACCTTTGAGAGGCCAAAACACCCCCTCCCCCAAACCGCACACTTTAGTGCGCTCATTTTGTTTGGCCAACTCATGCCTAACTTTTGTTAAAACATTAGCTTGGCACAAAAAGTTATAAAGATTTTTCGAAAAAAAACGGAGTGGCATTTTGCGGAAATTTCGCAGTTTTCGGCGAATATCTCGGTAACCAGCTATGATCTGGAAACGGGAGTACCAGAAAATGAAAGGCCATTGGACCAGCTACAAAACCATATGCGAGTCAGGATCCTAGCTTAAGAAACGAATGAAGGGTGATCGTTTGAATGGAGGGTGTCAAAGCTATTAAAATGAGCCCGAAAATTGCTGCCGACCCAACTTTGAGGGTGTGTAGCTCCGGTTTCAGGGGGTTGCTGGTGGCCGGGCATGCACCGTTGGTCTTCGACTGTGCTCTATTTTAATAGATATCAATATCAGCCAGATCCGTGAGATGGCCCTGCTTGCCCCCTCTCTTCGGCACCAAAGCTGACTTTCTCGCAAAATGCATCTTAAGAGCCGGTTCCACGAAAAACTCAAACAGCAGAAATTTCAAAATCGTGCTACAGATCTGAAACCTTTAGTGATTGTAGATCTAGACCTTGAAAAGAAATGAAAAGGTGCCATTATATTTTCTTTAGCTGCTCTAGAACCGGAGCTACGCGCCCTGAAAAACCCCTCTTTTGGCACTTTTCGGTCACACAACATTAACTTTGTCGCTGCGTACGCTGCGAATCTGTCTAGCGCGGTGTCGGTTTTTCAAAAGGCCTCTGGGGTGAGAAAACTTACCTTTTAAAAACGCATATAACAAAAGTCATCTGTTCGAGGAACCTGAATGAGAATATCTTGCACCACTTTGAGGGTACATAGTGTAATAGCATGCTTCGGCCATTTTAACTTGTTGGGCTCTTTTGACGCTCTGTGGGCCTTTTTGACGATGGACCCTAATCCTACTTGGGCCCTTTTGTCGTTTCGGCCCTGATGACACCCAATCGAGGGGTGTTGCTCGATCCAGACCAACACTGTCTCTGAATCTATGGAACGCCTGAGGCGACTGGTCATGGCACTGATTCTCATGGTCAGTCATGCGGACTCCCTCGTTCATCTCCTGTTGCTCAATCCACAACTCCATTCAGAAATGAAATTGTTCCATGACCTGGGTTCAAGACTGCCCATTGGCCAGAAACGTTGTACATCTGGGATGTTCCAGGCCATACATGTAGTTGGGGGGGGAATGGGGGGGGGTATTTCCCCCCCCCAGGCCCGATTTTCGGAGAAAATTCCCCCCCAGCCGGATTCTGGGGGGGGGAATTTTTTGAAACCCTATTTTGGGTTTGTAAACCTGCAAACAGGGTTCCAGAAGCCCTGATTAGGGTTTCAGAAACCCAACTTGGGTTCCAGAGCCCTAGTTTGGGTTTTAAAAACCCTAAATAGGGTTCCGGAACCCTGTTTTGGGTTTCAGAAACCCTAAATATGGTTCCGAAACCCTGTTTTGGGTTACTGAAACCCTAAATAGGGTTCCGGAACCCTAATTTGGATTAGAAACCCTAATTTGGGTTTCTGAAACCCTAAATAGGGTTCCGGAACCCTAATTTGGGTTACTGAAACCCTAATTTGGGTTACTGAAACCCTAAATAGGGTTCCGGAACCCTAATTTGAGTTTCTGAAACCCTAAACAGGGTTCCGGAACCCTAATTTGGGTTACTGAAACCCTAATTTCGGTTACTGAAACCCTAATTTGGGTTACTGAAACCCTAAATAGGGTTCCGGAACCCTAATTTGGGTTACTGAAACCCTAATTTCGGTTACTGAAACCCTAAATAGGGTTCCGGAACCCTATTTTGGGTTACTGAAACCCTAATTTGGGTTACTGAAACTCTAAATTGGGTTCCAGAACCCTAATTTGGGTTTCTGGAGGGCCGAAATAGGGTTCCGGAACCCTAATTTGGGTTACTGAAACCCTAAATAGGGTTCCGGAACCCTAATTTGGGTTTCTGGAGTGCCGAAATAGGGTTCCGGAACCCTAATTTGAGTTACTGAAACCCTAAATAGGGTTCTAGAACCCTAATTTGGGTTTCTGGAAGCCCAAAATAGGGTTCTGGAACCCTTATTTGGGTTTAAAAATCTCTAAAGAAGGTTCCAGAAATGCATTTTAACTGTATTATGTCGAAAAAAATGGGTTTTTTTGCACGTTTTAAAGCAAAATTAGCTTTTTTTGCACATTTTAAATTAAAAATAAGTTTTTTTCCACGTTTTACAGCAAAAATAGGGTTTTAAACGGAATTTTTGCACTTCAGACAGGATTTTTACCTCATTTTTAGTCCTCAAAACCCTGTTTTGAGCCCAAAAAAAGGTCGCTGAAACCCACTTTTGGACACCAAAAAAAGGTCGCTGAAACCCCCTTTGGGCATAGCCCTGAAACCCTATTTTGGATCAGAAAAATTCCCCCCCCCAGCCGAAAACCCAGCTACATGTATGTTCCAGGCCCTCCTAGCGTTCTTCTGAGCTGGATTGGCCGGTCCTAGATTGTGACGTTGCTCCTGATCAGTCATAGCCACTGGTGTTGTCCTTTGGCACTGAATTGATCACTTCAGCTGTTGCGCACTATGGGAAATTTCGGTTTCCTTTATAAAATACAGAATACGGCTATTATACAAAAAGGCTGAAAGCATATTTTAATACAAGTTTCAACGTTGTGGTCTTCTGAGGTCTTATTATACGTATACTGAAACACATACATGTAACAGGTCATCCGCCGAAGGGGAGGGGGGTTGGGGGGTCTGGCGCCGGCCGGGGGGTCTGAGCCAAAATTTTGGGAGGGGGTCGGGCACTAAAAAACGCTCAAAAATCGAAAAAATCGCAATTTTTTGGCTAAAAATCCCCAAAAATCGCTTATTTGGGCTGAAATACAGCTAAAAAGTGCTGTTTTGCAGGCGAGTTTGCAAATTTTTGTGTTTGAAATTGTAAAAAATCGCTAAAATTTGCTCAAAAAATTACTTGCCAGAAAAGTCGGAGGGGGGGTCGGGAAAATCGTCTCCGGGGGGGGGGGGCTGGCCTAAGTCGGGTGGGGGGGGGGCAGACCCCCTGTTACATGTATGCTGAAACAGGAATTTTCGCTCAATTTAACTCCTTCGCGACGACTATAAAATTCGCAGGAATAGCTGATTCGCCTGAAATTCGTGATGACTCACATGCGAATCGACGTTAATTCGCAAAAGGCCGTCCGAAAACATGATTCGCCTCTTTCTCAATCAAGATCAGTATCGCGTTTTTCTAAGCCTTTGCCTTTGTCATTTGCAAATTCGCCAAATTTCGAATTCGTCTGAAATTCTCAAAATGCGAATTATACGCCATTTTATTTCGCAGGCTGGCCAATTTGGTTGCAGATTCGTCGTCATTGATTTTTGAGGTTCGAATTTGACAAAATCGCGTAATCGCGCTTTGGCTCCATATGGAGTACCGTCTTTTTGAGGCGGTAGGGTGTTTCGACCCCAATCTTTCTAACTGTGCTTTTTCTGTACCTAGGGTAATGGTCTACCGATCGGGCACGAATGTATACTTCTATGCGAATAACTTTTATTGCAAGTTTTCTGAGTGGGTTACGGGGGTAATCGGTCGCTCAATCGATGAAGTAAGTTGATGTACGAGAGCGCGTACTCTGAGGTAACATGCAGTAATTTGTTGTGTATGTGCTGGTGTGTTGGTACGTAAAATAATAATATTGGAACTCAAAGGCAGTTTTTGATACCGAATTCGGTCATTTGTTAAAGATTTACAGTTTGGGTGCGCACGTTATACAGGATTTGCTTCGAGACCAAAACGCGTAATCTGAGGTAAAGCTGAATATACTGTAGCATCCAGTAATTGGTGTTGATGTGTAAAATAATACAGTCTGGCACTTAATGCCGTTTATGGTACTGGGACCATATATGCCCCACATGCCCCGAAGGTGCGGTACCATAATATGGTACCACTAGCCTAGGTACCGATACCAGAAACGTCGTTAAGTGCTTGACTGTAATAATCAAGAGATCATCAGAAGTCATTTGATATCACATTGGGTGGTCTGTGTTCAAAATTTGCAATTGCAGTGACCTCCCAACCATGGGCCACACAGGTTAGAATTATAGTATACTACCCCTGCACGGAGCTACAGATTTTTAGCTAAGCTTGTTCTCAGTCTTGGGATTAAGCTAAGGGTTACGTTCAGAAGGTTCAGACTTAGTCTTAGTTGCAGGCCTAGGTTTAGGTCAACCAAATGTCTGTCTTCTTCGTAACTGGGGTGGGGGTACTGTCCTATAATCAACCATTTGTTGTTATTTTTTAAATTTTGAAAAAGGTAAGGTCACAGACGGTGAGGAGTGCCCTTTCGGAAGAGAAGTGCCTAAACTACTTAAGGTAGAAAAGTTAACATGCATTTTGTGAGAAAGTCCACTTAGGATGTATAAGCAACTTTTTTGCGGACCTGGCTGGTATCCAATGCTAAAATAGTACATAATAGATGTTAAAAATTTTAGGGATTTACTTCGCACTGCAGTACCATCCATGTACTCTTTGCTTCATACAGTCAGGCACATTTTTTCAGTGCCAATGCTACCTGTGGATATTTTCATTTTTTCTGTCATGCTTAGTTTACTCCGGGGAGTTGCAATCAGTTTAGCACCCATGCCATTCCTTAGCACGGTTCTTAATTCTGGCTGCCCCTCAGTTTCTTGCGTTAGTATGGTTCTGCTCTGTTTTGCTGAGTGTTCAGTGAAATCGGTGTTGTTCTAGACTATGGGAGGTGTGTTCAGTCGTCAGCACTATTACGACATGCGTGAGATGAGCGCTACTCCGTCTACAAAGGAGGCTCACCGCAAACTGGAGGAGGACCCGCGCTCGCCCAGTTCTGGCATAGAACGCACTCCGATCGAAGTGGAAAACACACCGACGCGCCGACGGTTGGCCAGCGAGAGGAGCACTCCCAGCTCGACGGCCAGCGGTCAGACCGACGAGAACTCTCCCACGCAAGCTCTGCTCGCCTCCAAGCGACGCTCCAAGTCTATGCCGGAGAATTTGCACAAGAAAATCTTCGAGCGACACCCGCTGGCGCCGAAAAATCTGCAAGGCAACGTGTCTCGCATTCTGGAGGAGTCTACTGAGAAGCCGTACGAGAAATTGTAAACTCTTGTTTTCAGTCTTCGATTCGGGTGAAATGTGCAACTTGCCGCATTACCACAGTTTACTCAGTGATGTGCCGTTCACTTCAATTTCGTTATGTTAGCTCAACTATGATTAACCGATATTCATACAAGTTTCCTTGTTTTGTCAAAACTGTCATCAAAGCAGTAGTCTGTTCTGGAGCGCTTTAAGTCGTCCAGATAGTCCAGCACTTCACGAATGCCGTCTTTCAGCCTTTCTGTGCCCATTGCCTTCTGTGCGGAAATTTCGAAAGTTCTCAAAAATGTCAGTGGACGTTCTGGTTGAAGGTCTTCAGACAGCGACCGGAATGGCTCATCGCTTGCAAGTACTTGTCTCAGTTCAGCCACGTTCTGTTTTGAGTCGTCCAGGTCCATTTTATTCAGACACAGAACGCACGGTTTCTCTGTCAGCTCAGGGTTGTACAATTCCACTTCCTAAAGTAATCGTTGCGTTAACTGTGTCTTGCTAACGTCGTGTGACACTTTCTTTCACGCACGTAGAACTTTGTAGCTAAGACAAGTATGTATTGTGCGTTAAAAACCCTTTCGAATTCACCATTGAGGCGAACATAATTTCTGTGTTCGGAGACATGTGAACGCGTCCGCCAATTGCGCCGAACACTGAGCCCATAGTTAAGGTGTTCGCGAACACCTGGCCCAACAGCACCCGAATACCAGACGAACACAAAAATGTGCGGTCCGAACACCCATGAACACCTCCCGAACACGTTAGAGACATTTTAGGAACATTTTAGTGACACTTTAGAGACACCTTGGTAACACTAAAATTGCTAAAACCGCATGTACTTTTTAGCTGTATTTATGCATGAACTAGCAATTTTTGACGTTTCGCAACCGAAAATTACAACTTTTTTGCGATGTTTGAGCGTTTTTAGTACCCAACCCCCTCCCTATTAATTTGGGCTCAAATACAGCTAAAAAGACAGGCGATTTTACCAATTTTAGTGTTCGCAACGTTTCTCTAAAGTGTCCCTAATGTGTTCCTAAAATGTCTCTAGGGTGTTGGGGGTGGTGCTCAGGAGTGTTCCGGGTTGTTTAGGGTGGTGTTCCCCTTGTGTTCGGAGCGCCCATTTTTTGTGTTCGTCGGGTGTTCGTATCGTAATTTTTGTGTTCGCCAAGTGTTCGGTAGTAGTTCGTCAAAAACTGGCCAACACAAATTTCAGGAAGAACTCATTTGTTGTGTTCTTGGATGCAATCTGTGCCATATGGCACAGGTGATTTCGAAAGGGTACGCGCTTACAAAAGCCAAGCTAAGAAATTTGCCTCCGGAGAGTGTTACCTTGTTGAGCAGGGCAATGGTCTCCAACGGCGTTCTGAACAGAGATTGTACATTCAACCGAAATCCAGCTGTGTCTATCACCATCAACAGCACCGATGTGCGCTCGACGTGTTTCAAAAATTTGTGTCCCATTCCAACATTGCGGTACGCCCCTTCTATGAGCCCCGGTAAATCTGCCATAGAAATCTGCAGCAGACCTCTAAAGCTGCTTCTCAGGATAGTCGGACTTTACCTGTCGGTAGTCGCTGTACTCCAGCATTCCAACATGTGGTCGTAGCGTGGTGACTGAAATTATCCACCCTGCTCAGTTTTTGTGAAACTCATTCTTGCGTACTACAGTTAGGAATTTCTCTCTACAAGACCGTATGTATGTGCCTGTAGTCGTGGTGCATTAATACTACAGTAAACCAAGAATAGTTAAGACTTCAATAACTGGAACTAACACCAGCCTTGATTAAATGAATGTAGGTAAACCAGTACTTACAAGGGTAAGATGCAACTTTTGGCTTGCAGTTGGATAAGGCTCGGAGGAGCGTTGACTTGCCAGCGTTAGGAAACCTGCAGACACAGTCAAATCAGTGTTAGGTGAGATCAATCAGTCACTCACCCGACCAAACCAACGTCTGCTAACAGTTTCAGGTCCAGCACAACGCGCTGGGACGTTCCTTTACTGCGTACGTACTGGGAGGCTGGAGAACCACCCTCGCCTCCCATTGCAACCAGCAATTTCTCTTTGGCCTTGTTTAACTCACCTGTTTATACGAAACGCTTTAGCAACTACTGTATACACCACTTGGCAAACCGCTTTAGGACAAGCAGCAATCATACACTGGCCGAAAAAATCGCGAGGGGTCTGGAGGTCTCCGGGGAAATCCAAAAACGCCTATTTTACCTTAACTAAGCGAAACTTTTCTCCCTCCAGGAGGGGGGTGGTGGAGGAGGGGTTGCCGGCCGAGTATTGGCCTGGGAGGGGTAAACTACAACCTAACCCTAACGATCCATGTATGGCAGCAATGCCTTTGTGCAATTGAGACTTACAAAAAGTATTACTGACTTCTTACCCAATTTCAGCCCATCGTCGTTGCTTATCATCACACCAACAGGTACGTCCACAATCAAGTCCGGAGCCGTTTGTCCGAGAACCAATCGCTTTCTAGATAAACTGAGTTCTGTACGCCTCGGACGCACAGAAAAAGTACGTACGAGCAGTCTTGGCCACTCTGAGCAATGTAGCGCTTCCTAGGGTTCTTGAGGAGAACTTTCTTGAGAGTAGTCGAGGTGCTAGCCTGGAAGTAAACGTCGCCTCCTCTGCCACCGCAACCGCCGAACAACTCGAGACCGTTGCCTCCCGTTCCCCCACGGACGGAGACACGCAGCCGGTCCATTTCAAGCACCCCACCTCTAGTTAGCTGAAACCACAGCAGCATAGACAAGGACCGATTCGCAAAAAGGCCACCACTCACTCGTATTGCTTTGCAGAAAGCGGACAGCTTCACCATGCCCAACACGCATACAGGTCCGTTTGCAGAGCCATCAACACCGATAGAAAGTAGGTACAAAGTAATTGTTGACCGACACTACGTAATCGTAGGAAAGACTGTCGGGTGAATTCCGAAGATTTTATTGTACAAGCAAAGCCTCACGACCGCTAAACAATTGACACTTGGCACCCGGTCTACAGAACAAGCGGCTTTCACAACAGCAGAAACAACGCATTGCAGAAAACAACCAGAACCGACATACAGTGTTTCGAAAAGCCAGTCGATTTGCTTGAAATCTGTCCACATTCACTGAAGTATACAGCATCAGATTTAGGTTCCTCACTTTAGGAGACACTGCACTAAGCTTCAAATCGTAACAGCGCACGAAATCAACTGATAAAGAAATGATGGAGAAGAAATCTAAAGCAGTTTAATTTCGATAAAACCTTCTTCAATGTTTTCTGACCATGATTTCATCCACATTTACTGTCTGCAGTTGTAGCGAAGTTCAAACCGCTTTCATTCGGCTAAACTGGTGTCTTACACAATTTTATCAATGTAAGGAGTCGGATCAGGTTATCGACGAGTTTGCAGAAATTCTTTAGTTAAATAATGATTTCTCTGAGATTCGTCTCGAAAATAAAAACATTTCTTTTCTATTCAGTACAGCTTGCATGTCCTACTTACACCCGTAGCGCAGTACCTCGGGAAGCAGCAAAGCTTACCAAACTTTGGCGTACACAAAAATGACAAAGCAGGTGCTACATGAC
This sequence comes from Sabatieria punctata, assembly GCA_030248155.1. Taxonomy (NCBI): domain Eukaryota; kingdom Metazoa; phylum Nematoda; class Chromadorea; order Araeolaimida; family Comesomatidae; genus Sabatieria; species Sabatieria punctata. The sequence continues at coordinate 17,245 of JASANB010003592.1, forward strand.
AAGCTTATCGAATGAGCCTTGTATATAATGCTATTTCAATTCAATGTGCACCAGTCTGTCTGTGAGCAAAAGAATAGTGATGATCTCAAAAAGTCACAACCGAACACTACTGAAACACAGGCAGTCACGCCTCAAAGGTGGTTGTCTTAACATCGCAGTAAGCCACACAATCTGCGCTCAGCTTGCTCCCGTTAATGACTAGAAGTTGCGGATTGCACACTCGAATGCAACGGAACGAAAGAGTCTGCAAAAGCTTTACAATTCCGCAGGAGATGCCGAGGTATAGAAGGAAAACCTGATCATCCACAGAGAGTGACACTTCAACTACGAACGGCTGAGCGCAGGCCACAAAAGTCCCGATTGTGACCCCGAATTTCGGTGAGAAATTATAGACGCAAACAACGACACATTCGCCAGCCTGATCGATAACAGCGAATGTACTAAAATCTAATGAGGGTGACACATTACTTACGGCAACTATACTTACTAGGGAATGCTGTCCTCATTAATGATCATTCCAACCACTCGACTCAAAAGCAACGAATTCGGGTTAGCACCACTAAGTAGTTGAGAAAGTTTTCTGCATTTATATTTGCTGTCGGCAAAGATGCCCAAATCCCGCGTCGGATTGAAAGACTTTACAAACTCGCTCAGTCGTTTTGGCTTCAGTTTACCCTGAACCGGTCGTAAAGATTTTGGTGGCAAAGTCAGCAAGTTACCTTCCTGCACACACACTCGTCCATTCTCCGAAGATAAGCCAAAACGTTTTGCAACATTTCGTGCGCTTCGGCGAAATTCGGATCGAGCGATACTGCAGACTTTAAACAGTCGACACATTTGTCGTAGGTCTGTTCGTACTTTAGAGCCTAAACGAAAAAATCCTCCTCTAATAAGAGATCAAATAACAATCAAATAATCTGTAAAAGATGGACGGCAGTGAAATTTCATTCAGCCACTTACCTGAGCATAGTTATAGTAGAGATCAGCACTGTTGCACTCCGTTTCCAAGTTTAACTAAAAAACGGAAACACCATACGAACATAATAGTAGGTATAAAAGAAACCGACAGCTTTTTCGTAGGCCTCCACAGCTTTCTCCATTGATGCAGAGGAACTTTGGCCACACGCAAAGAAGTAGATCATGTAAGCATTTCCAAGCAAGTCTGCAACCAACGTTAGTAGTAGACGTGCGACAGTAAACCAGACAGAAAAAATGCACAAACACCAAGAAACGGCGTCTCGGTCGTTCAGCTCGACCGCTTCCTTGGACATCGTCAAGCTTTCCGCCATCTTCTTCCGCCTCTCGTCGGCAGTCTTGCCTTCTTGCCGCAGTGCAGTTGCCAGCGAGCGCAGGGATACCGGGTTGCGCTTCTAAAATTAACAGCGCTTAAGCGAAAAACTACGCACATATGTCACTTTCTGTAGTGCTGTTTGGAAACAATTCTTGGCCGCAGGCAAATCGCCCTTCTTCCAGAGACATTCGCCCAATTCATTCCAGGCTTCTATGAGACTCGGGTCCAATTTGACAGCTCTGCTTAAATATTCCTCGCACTTGGCTTCATGGTCCGGCAGGACGTTCAGAATCTTACCACACAGCAAACAGTTGCGCGCCTTTGCAGCATGATCTGAAATCCACCAAAATCTCAATCTTCCAATCAGAGGTTAATGATAGGACAGTCAGGCACCTAGTGGTAGATGGTACCGGTACCCATACATGTTGTTGTTGTTTATTCTGTACCTGACAGAACAGAACAGCTTCACAAGGGTTTATTGTTTTGACATTCCACTCCCGAGATACAAGCCGTCAAAAATCGGCTCGCTTAACTATGGGACCAAAATTTTCAACTCGAATTTCTTTCGTACCAATAAGAGTTAGTTGGGAGGGACTTCAAAATTGGGTTCATTAGGTAACCAACTTTTAGAATTGATTATGAATTCTTGGTCCAAAACATTTTCGAGTAAAAAATATTTTTCCGATCACCTTTGACCGGCCCTAGCTCGACTGGAAACCCCATGCACTGTTTTATTCCAGTTTTGTAGAGTTATCGATTTGCTACAGTTCGGTATAAAGCATTTGGGGCTACGACCCGACATCCCTGTGAAATACACCGCCGAATGGCCAAAGTCATGCAATAATCTCTTGCTTCTTGGTAAAAATAAACATGGTTTTTGTTCCTCGAGCCATAATCCAAAATAGTTTTTACCGAACTGTAGCAAATCAATAGCTCTACAAAATTATGAAATAAAAACTGTGTGTGGGGGGTTCCATTTGTTGTTGGTAGCCGGGAAGAAATAGGCTTCATCTTCAAGCTTCAAAAGTCAAGTCAGGCGGCCGACCGTTCTGTATCTCTAGCTCTAACTGTCGTACAGACGAGATATGGGCTGCCCGGCTGCACACCTAAACCATCTGCACTGGGCGTCAGCAGTGGCAGAAGTCCCAACGTACATAGGAAGGTTAGGCAAGAGTCCGACCGAAACCAACAATCACGTAGCAACACAAACGTGCTACGCGCCGGGGGTTCCAGTTGAGCTAGGGCCGGTCAAAGGCGGCCGGAAAAAATTTTCTGCTCGAAAATACTTTGGACAAAATATTCTTAATCGACTCTGAAAGTTACCCAAAAGCGCCAATTTATAGGTCCTAACGCTTATTAGTGCGAAACAAAATGTGCCATCCAAGTTTCATGTAAGGCAATACTAGGAATTTTGCATGTTTTTTGACCGATGTGGTGGTCTGGGCTATGTCGGGTGTGGGGAGAGAGAGCCACTGCTACATGTATGCGGATTGCACAGTGTGCCTCAAAAAGGATAGACCCTATTTAGAACTACGACTGTACAAAATTTCCATTACCAACCGATTGAGCTAAAATTTTGAATGTCGTCTACTTAACGGACCAATTTTTGTGTTATTAAAACTTCAACTGTCTAGTACGCTTCGTTCGCTGTATAAATAAAAAAAGGAAAAATTTTCATTGAGAATCTAAAAGAAATTCTTGTGGTAAAAATTATATAGTACCGGTAGCAGACCGCGGTGACACGAGGACAGTGCTACCCGGTACGGTTAGTCAAAGTTGAAACGAGTACCTACCTACTATGTCGCTGTTAAAATTTGGCTACAAGATAAAAGAAAACGAGAAAAAATGCAGCACACTAACCTGCCGCGGTAGCAATAGGCACATCCTGTAGGAGAATAGCTGCTCGCTCTTTCAACGCCCGTTTCCGATCTTCAGGGGCGGCACGCGGATTTCGCCGGTAGAAATCAGCTTTGAGCTGGCGGAACGCGACCAACTGTTCATCAAGAGCAGTTGCCATCTAAAATTTTATCCACCCAATTTTTAACGCACTGACTGAGTACAGGCCAGCAAAACGCGCCGACAAAAGCGTAAGATACGTACCGACTCATAGCAACATGTAACTACTATCAGCTCTCTCAAACAACTACAGACAGAAACAATATTATAATACAATACAGCACACTCAGAACCTCAGATGAGGCTTATTCTTGATCATAAATTTGTCGAGAATTTCCCAGAAGCGCAGAAGCGTAGCCCGGTCAAGATGTCGTTTGGTTTTGGACAGGTTAAGCACGTTCACGTTCCATTTGGCCACGTTAGCATCCAGTTTCGTGTCCTCCCACTTCAGATGGAAGGCGGCCATCTTAGTGAACAGCTGGACAGGCTTTCCGTCCAACGGCCACCCTTTGAACTGCCAGGCCGGGCCCTGAACGAAAACAGCAACCACGCGTTCCCATTCTTCGGTGGTCAACTTGAGAGGGTTGTCAACGATGCGGTAGGGCACGGTCAGGCCGCCCTGCTTCTGCCGGGCGATGAGAACTTCGTTTTCGCGAGTGCCTCCGCGGCCCCGCTTTTCGTCGGTGCTCACAAATTTTAGATCCTGCAGCAATTCGCGCACGTTGTACATTGTGACCAAGGACGTGTTGGACGACGCTGGAATGACCATAATGGGAGTCCGCGACACTCGCTTGTGCGGTCGCGGAGGCTCGCTGTTGGCAGAGGAGGAGGAAGTGCGGTTGGTCGAAGACTGACGTTCGGGCGCCGGCTTCACTCCCTCGGTGATGGCGCGGAGAGAAATATTGTGGTAGGTCATTTGCGTGTCGATCTCGAAGCCGGCCGTCTCTGCCTTCCGGAACATCTCCTGTCCGTACCGGTTGTAGCCAGCCTGTTGCAACGGAGCGCGCGACTTGGCAGCAGTGGCCGACTCCTGAACTGTCGGCTCCGGTTTTCCTGAGTTTGGACCGCGAACGGTAGCATCTTCGCGAGCCTTCAACGACTGGAGGATAGGCAGGAGACTCTTCTGAAAGTTCTTGGGACCCGAGATCAGACAAGACGCACGGGTGCGCCACACTCTCTCGCGACCCTTCAACTCGCGGTCCAGCGCTTCCTGGTCTATCACAGACGGCGCCGTCTCGGCAGCGCCACTTGAGCCGAACAACTCCGGCTCTTCGGTCGGCTTGATCTGAATGCGTCGATTGGTTTTCATCTTGGCTTTAATCGCCGCTATTTTGTCCTTAGTCAGATCCTTGGACAAGTCGCGGATCAAGTCTTTGTCTTTCTTGGCCGTCGGTGCATCTCCGAAAATCCGTTCTATGCGTTCTTTATCGCGCTGGTGGTCGTTTTCGTTGAGTCGCGGCCGCTTGGCGTCGGGCGGCTGGTCAGCGTCCTTGGCCAGATGCACCGGCACTGGAATCTGTGCCATAACGTCGATGCTGGTCGGCGGCTTGGCATCTCGCTCGGTCAGGTAGCCTTTAACCTCCTTTCGGTCCGGTCGAGTGACAGGCTGAATGCTGGCATTGGCTGCTTCCTTCACATAGGCCGTGTGCACCATATCGCGCTTCTGGTAGAAGAAATAGAGGGACTCCAGTGTGTAGTACTCGTTGTTCTTGCCGTAGACTTTGTAGTTGGTGCGCACATCTCGAGCAAATCCAACATCGCCAAACACAATCAAATTCTCCTTCTCCTTGATGGGGCGTCCGTCAAGCGCAAACTCGCGCAACAGTTTCAGAGGGTCTGCCATGCTTTTTCCGAAGCAACTGACTGAAGAGCAAGTTCGGAAAAGAAGTCGTTTTACAGGATAGCAAAGATAGAGTACATTCAGCAGTAGCTTCAGTCTCTACTTCAACTAAAAACACATACAGCCCGGAATGTTAGTGTAGTGCTACTATAGCACAATGGTCAGGAGTCTTGAAAGAAAAACTATTGAGATGGCTTAAACGAAATTTTGTTTTTTTTGGCTGAAATTGTAAAAAATCGCAAAACTTTGTTAAAAAAATTACTTGTCAGAAAATCGGAGGGGGTCGGAAAAATCGTCTCGGGAGTCCCATCCGGGGGGACCTGGTCTAAGTCGGGTGGGGCAGACCCCCCGGTTATATGTGTGCTTCAAAGTGCACTTCTGACGAAAAAGACGTGATTTCAAAAACAATCATTGCGGCCCCTATTGGGGTTTTTGTGCCTCAATAGCCAACATTATGAATGTAACAGGTCATCCGCTGACGGGGAAGAGGGGTTAGGGGTCTGGCGCCGGGTGCAGAGGATCTGAGCTCAAATTCTAGGGGAGGGGTTGATGAGTACTAAAAAACGCTCAAAAATCGGAATTTTGGGCTTAAAATCGCCAAGAACAGCTATTTGTGGCTCAAATACAGCTAAAACGTGCTATTTTACACGTGAAAATACTTTACGAAAAGAAAAAAGGCTGAAAAAATTACTTGCCAGAAAAATCGGGAGGGAGATCGGGGAGTATGGCCTAAGTCGGGTGGAGTAAGACCACTTGTTACATGTACAAACAGCCCAACATAGATGAGATCTAGCTTTCGAAATCCCGTTTTTCTGGCAACCCATTTTTTCAGCAAATTTTGACATTTTTTAAAGAATTTTAGATAGTCAAATTATTAAAATCGCCTTAGACAAAACAGTACTTTACAGCAATATTTTAGCCAAAATTGTTTTTTTGAGATTTTTGAGCGTTTTAGTGCCCAACCCTCTCTTGTAGAATTTGGATTCAGACCCCCCGGCTGGTGCCAGACCCCGCCCAACGCCCTTCCGTCATCGACGGATGACCTGTTTGTTAGGCTATTATACATAAGCAGGAACATGTAATGTAGGCTATGTAAGCTAGTAAGTAGCTGAATATTGGTTAGGGCATCAGGTATTATTGAGATTGCGTTTTTCTGGTATTGTTCGCATAAATATCTTAATAATATAGGATACCTAAACTAGTACCCAGGCCTAATAAACTAATTTGATTGATAGACGCTAAGAAAGAAGAGCAAACGAACGAAACGATGATTGCTAACTTAGGATATCATTACAGCTCACCATTTATTTAAGGATTAGGGATGGGACCGGTATAAAAATACAGGGTTCGTGCGGCTTTTGTATAGCAAAATTCCCTGACCTTTCCCTGACTTTTCCATGACCAAAGTCAAAATTCCCTGACCAACCAGGGTCAAGAAACTGCGACCAATCTGAGAAAATTTAAAAAATTGGCTTTGTAAAACGCATTTAAACGGTATTCAGAGGATAAACTTCCGGTTTAAGTCGTAGTATATAAAGTCAGAAGACCGATCTTCAAAAGGATGTTATGTAAAGTTCTGACAGGACCATTTGGCGGCGAGATGCTTCTCCTGTTATCAAATTTTTCCCTGACCAGACACCAAATTCCCTGACTTTTCCCTGATTCCCTGACTTTTTTAAAATTCCCTGACTTTTCCATGACTCCCTGATTTTCCAGGTCCCGCACGAACCCTGAAATACCATATGCCGTGTAGCATTTTCGATACCGTATAATACCTTATGATACTGATACATATCCAATAAACGAGAAACGCTTGGTTAAATTTGAATATGGAGAAATCGCGAAGATTGTTATAAATTCTATTGATTGTATAAAGTTCAGCACTACAGTAGGTTTTTTGAGTGAGTAGTGGAAGAGAATAACTTGCAATCTTTTTGTTTGTTGCACACTCATATTCATAAATATTATATTTCAGTCAAAAAGTTGTGTAACTTAATGAACAAAATTGAATATACATGGTGTGTCAAAAAAAAAACAAACCAGCAGAGTTTTTGCTGTAGCAACCGCAAATCTCAACCGATTTGAATGAATCCTGCTTTAAATGAAAGATAAATAAATTCTTGAAAGACTGGTGAAGGCCCTATTAAGATACGATGCTTATTTCCTGAGATATTTTCCTTCAAACTTAAAACAGAGATTTTGGCAGTGAACAAGAGCGATTCCGTTGCACTTCACAACAAAACGGATTCCTACTGCTGAGGGGCAACAAGACTTTTACAAATGAAGTAACCAAGCATGTGTGGCACCAGAAAAACCTCGTTACGTTAGCCCTGAGCAGTAGGAATCATACATGTAACAGGGGGGGTCTGCCCCCCACCCGACTTAGGCCAGCCCCCCCCCCCGAGACGATTTCACCGACCCCCCCCTCCGATTTTTCTGGCAAGTAAATTTTCGAGCAAATTTTTGCAATTTTTTACACTTTCACACACAAAAATTGCCAAAATCGCCTGCAAACAGCACTTTTTAGCTGTATTTCAGCCCAAATTAGCGATTTTTGGCGATTTTTAGGCCAAAAATTGCTATTTTTCTCGATTTTTGAGCGTTTTTTAGTGCCCACCCCCTCCCCCAAAATTTTGGCTCAGACCCCCCCCGGCCGGCGCCAGACCCCCCCCCAACCCCCCCTCCCCCCATCGGCGGATGACCTGTTACATGTATGGTAGGAATCGGTTTTATTATGAAGTGCAACAGAATAATAAAAATCGCTCTTGTTTATAGCCAAAATCTGTTTTGACTTTGAGTGCAAATATCTCAGGAACCAAGCATCATATCTTAACAAAAGCTTCACCACACTTTCAAGAATTAATTTATCTTTCATATAAAATAGGACTCACTGAAATCGGTTGAGATTTGCGGCTGCTGCAGTAAAAAATCTGCTGGGTTGTTATAATCTCTGTTGTGCACTGCCAAAATTTCTGTTTTGATTTTGAAAGCAATTATCTCAGGAACTAAGCAACGCATCTTAATAAAAGCTACACCAGTCGTTCAAGAATTTATTTATCTTTCATTTAAAGCAGGATTCATTCAAATCGGTTGAGATTTGCGGTTCCTACAGCAAAAAATCTGCTGGGTTGTTTTTTTTGACACACTCTGTAATAAAAAATGAAAAATGGCCTCCTGCAAAAATTCAACATTTTTGACATAAACATAACATTGTGCAAAAACAAGTCTATCTATTACTATTATTTTAGAGGAACGCTTTCCTTGGTTTTTGATCTTTTTGAAAAACTGAAAACTTATACCTGAAAAAACGAACAAATCACCAAATTAGGAGAATTATAAAGGAGAATTTATTTATTTGCCAAAAATTAGTGTTCTGGAATCAAAAATAGCAAAAAAATATAATATAATGGTGTTTCGACGACAAACTGAATAATTCAGTGTTTAAAACTATACGGTATTGCACGGTAAAAAATACCGTATGCCCTATAATGCCGTGTAGAGAAAAATACCGTATAGTATAGGAACTATAATAAATAAAATAAATAATACCGTATGATGAGATACCTACCTAATCGTTCGTATTATTATTCTGTATAATAATATCTTATACCGGTCCCATCCCTCCCTATGAAGGAGACCTTAATTAATAACGAGATAAGCAAAAAACAAAAACCGATGATGATGATGGGATGGGCCCTAAAAACGATTTACTGAGTGAGCCTGAGATGGGGAGATCACTCGAATTTCAAATTTTGAACACAGACGACTGAATGTGGTATCAAACGACTGCTGACGATCTCCTGATTATTATTTTACACATCAAAATCTAATTACTGCATGCTATATCAAGTTGGGGAGATCACTCGAATTTCAAATTTTGAACACAGACGACTGAATGTGGTATCAAACGACTGCTGACGATCTCCTGATTATTATTTTACACATCAAAATCTAATTACTGCATGCTATATCAAGTTCTACCCCAGATTATGGGCGACTACTAAACTTCGCAACATCGCAACCGGTCGCAACTTCGCAACCAGTCGCACCCGTTCGCATCCGCCGGGCGCCAACTCTAGATGATCGATGCGAAGAAAACAAAAGGCGCAAGAAAAAATTTTCCGACTTATTTTTTTGTTTTTCCTGTGCCTGTTCTTGCTAGAAGGGCTGATATGACGTGATGTAAAGGATGCCTAGTTTACTCTTTGTAAATTTGCATTCAATGAAAGATGAGGCGGTCACATCAACAACAAAAGGGCAGCCTATTTCTCCACAACCACAGTTTAAGCAAACGATGCTTGACACCAGCTTTGCATTGTTGTAGTCGAAGGTACAAACACTAGTACATATTGGAATGCAAAAGGCTGAGTATAAATCTTTCATCAATATCTACCATAAAATTTGTTTTGCTTTTTGAATAAACAAGTGTAGTAAGCCTTTTAAGAATATTTCTTAGAATACTCGAACTCACAGCGTGTAAGTACCGTAATGCGCTGGGTTGGCAGTTCGAATTAACATGACTCGGTAGGTTTACACATGTTGTAAGACTACAAGCAGTCAGAGTACGGCTCGATTTCTGTAAGGAAGGCTAACATAGCTGTAATGAACGTATTATGGCTATTTCATTTCTCAGGTAAGATGACTGCTGGTCCAAGTGGCGTCATTGGCTCAGTTGGTAGCTCGCTGCCCCTGCATCCATAACTGTTGTAGTGGGTTCGAAACCGGTCTGACTGGAATTACATGGCGCAAAGCCCCACCCAGGCCACCGAAAGCTGGTGACAGTCAGTAGATAAATGGGAACCGACCGGATCTGCCATTGCACCGAAAGCCGCTCCACAAAGCATGCCACGTTGGAGGAGAACATCGACGACGTCAGGAGCTGTTTGAACTGAGAAAACAACTATGCCGGGAGCCCTCAGCCAACCAGGGCACCGGCAGCTGTGGGGAGCTGACAACACCATGACGTCAACACGCCGGCGCTCTCTTAGTGACTGACACCCAACGGCATGCCTGTAAGTGGCTGGTCAGTGAAAGAAAGGAAAAACGTCCAAGATGATGAAATCGGGGGGGGGTGCGAAATGGCCCAGGAGTCTGATCGTAGGTCGTAAGGCCCCTGGACATCGGATCGGATCAACTGCTGGTCCTTTATTTGACTGAAATGAACAGTGTTCTACAGTACATATTATCAAACGGTTCAGATTTTCAAATTTGTACGTGGGCCCGGCTCAGGGGCCTTTGCTGCACACGTGCGCCTGGCTCAAATCTTCACTCGACCGGAGCATGGTCGTGTCCGACCATGCTCCATGCTCGGTCTCTAACCCCATTACGTATGCAATAATGAAGTAAATTTTTGTCAGTATCTGCCTACGGTTTACGATCGCAGCGTATCAAGAATAGAAAAAGTGTTTCTATGTGCACAATCACAATCCAAAGATTTAGCCGTGTTGCAGTAATTGTGGTCGTACTGTATGTTTGATCGGTGGCAGCCTGGTAACAGTGTTGCCGATCCAAAAATTGTTATTTTTTGTAAAAAAACCGAACGCTTAATTGTCGCACCAAAATTGTATTCTTGCCTAAAAATTATTCAGTTTCAGTTGATTGTTGCTATTTTTACCAAAATGTTATGGTTAAAACACTGCAAGTCTTCCTTCCTGGCTTTCTGTAGCATTGAATACATTTTCATTTAATGTTCTTGTCCCTTCATCCGCTCTGCCCCTCAGTGTCTATCAACCAGTGTCCCCTCTACTAGAACATTGCTGTTTCGTAACATAATCCGAAATTTCTGATTCATTTTGCGCAATTTCATCATCAAATAAATCTTCGCGTCTATATTCTAGAGTTGGCGCCCGGCGGATGCGAACGGGTGCGACTGGTTGCGAAGTTGCGACTGGTTGCGATGTTGCGAAGTTTAGTAGTCGCCCAGATTATGCGTTTCGGCGGGCAGTTAGTAGTTTACGCACCGTTCGCACCGTTACGCACCGTACGCACCGTTACGCACCGTTCGCATCAGCAGCGACCCCGATTGGGCGCCGATCTTTCGGAGTTGTGAATTTGCTTAGATCGATCAGAGAACTGTTCTATTTCAGCTTGCATTAACAAATTACGCCTTTTTGGTGGAAAAGTACTTGGAAAATCAGCTTCTTTACAATTTAAAAAGAAAAAAGCGTGTGGTGTGTTTGTGGGTTCGAAACCTGTCGAGGCGATGGGAAGTAGTTGACACAAAGCCCAACCAAGGCCGTCGAAAGTCAGCAATGGCAAGTAGATAAATGGGGACCAAGCCGGCGCTGTCTAGCACCCTAGTGATGTAAAATTATGGAATTTGAATTTCAATTCAATTACAATTAAATTATGGGCTCAGTTTTTAATTTCAATTAAATTAAATTAAATTAATTGAAATAGTTTTCCATTATTTTCAATTACAATTATATTTTCAATTAAATTATGGATCCTTGGAAAATTTCAATTATGCAATTTTTTTCACTTATTTTTTCAATTTTTTGAAAATTGTTGTATTTTTGCAGTTAAAAGACAGTGATCGTGCGTGACCCAGAACTTTGAAAAATGCCCAAGCTTAGAGACACCTGGTTAGCCTGCTGCCCAACCAGGCGAGAAAATTTTAAAAGTTGCCTTTTTAAAACGCGTAAAATTGCATTCTGGGGGAAATTTGGGCACTGTCGCGGTTTAGGGATCTTTTCAAAGTTTAGCTATACTCTTCCACTTTGGTATACTAGTTTACAAGAACTGTCTGTAAACTATTTTACTTTGGCTGACTTTTGGCTACTAGTTTACTTTAGATGACTAATGCATCTGTTTTACTTCAGCTGCCTTTTTGTCGGCGCCCGCCGATTTCTTCGCAACCAAATTCGACGCCCAGCCGTGGGAACTGCCGCGAAGCCCACCTAGTTTACTACAGGTGACTTATTGCTTCTGTTTAACTTTAGATGACTAATCGACCTGTTTTACTTTAGCTGCTTCTTTATCGACGCCCGGCTGTGGGAAACTGCCAAATAAATTGCGGTCCGATTGGACTGCTAGTGTAGTTTGGCTGACTTTTGATACTATTTTATTTCAGGTGACTTTTGACACTAGTGTACTTTGGCTGACTTTTGATACTAGTGTATTTTGGCTGACTTATTGTCGAAACTCCACTATGGGTCGAACGTTACCGCCTCCGGGGCAGCTCGACATACCCTCACTGGGCGATTGTCGAGCGGACTCTAAAATGCCCCAGGTCGACCTGGCTAGTCCCCAAATGGTAACGAAACGCCTCCCCCAGTCACGTATCTTGTTCCTGCTTTGCCAGGAGATGCTGACTTCGATCTGCATGCCACCTTCCTGGATTGCCGCTGGAACATCTGCCACGAAGACACCTAGCCCCAGCTTAACAGTGATTGCTTGCAGTAGCGTGTACACCCCTTTGCAGTGGAGTTAGAAGGAAAAATTGACTAAAATTAAGAGTAATGAATGAATTATGTACCAAAACTGTCTTTTTATCTTCAGGATGCCTTTTAAATTAGATTTGAAGGCCAATTTCTCAAAATTTTCTCGGCCTTGTTGTGCAAAACCCCAACCATTTCTCTTTAAACTACAGAAACCAGCTCATTATTGTTAATTGTATGCAATGAATATCTTTTAAATGCGTTTGTAATTGCTAATTTTCTAAACTTTTCTCGCCCAGTGATTGCTTGTGCATTCATATTTTTAACAGATTTACTAGAAAATTAAAAACAAGACGGTTCTTCAAAATGAGTGTATAAAACTTTAGATAGTTTGATCATTTTGAAGATCCTCTCAGTTTTAGAGGCAGACATTTTTTTGGAAATTTTTTACAAAATTAGACCGGCAGCAGAGGAAAACGTCAGTAAACTTTTATTTGAAGAAAGTGGATGTGCAATTCTTTCAGATGCAGTTTTTTCTTTCAAGCAAGTCTTTCTGACAGTAAGCTCTTCCGATAAATTCTTTCAGATGACTTTCCCTTCCAATCCAAAGAATTCTGGCACTCTTTAGGCAAATCTTTCAAAAAGCAGCTTTCGCTTCCAAAGAATTCTGGCACTCTTTAGGCAAATCTTTCAAAAAGCAGCTTTCGCTTCCAAAGAATACTGGCACTCTTTAGGCAAATCTTTCAAAAGCCAGCTTTCGCTTCCAAAGAATTCTGGCAAATCTTTCAGAATGCAGCCTTCCCTTCCAAAAAATTCTACATTCTTCAGGCAAATCTTTCAAAAACAGTAATTTCCCCTTCCAATCCAAAGAATTCTGGCACTCTAGGCAAATCTCTCAAAAAGCAGCTTTCCCTTCGTCTAAGGAATTCTGCGACAGCAGCTTTCCCTTCCAAAGAATTCTGGCACTCTTTAGGCAAATCTTTCAAAAAGCAGCTTTCGCTTCCAAAGAATACTGGCACTCTTTAGGCAAATCTTTCAAAACAGCTTTTGCTTCTAAGGAATTCAGACACACCTTTGGGAAATCTTTCAAAAACAGGGATTTTCCCTTCCAATCCAGAGAATTCTGACACTCTTTAGGCAAATCTTTCAAAAAGCAGCTTTCGCTTCCAAAGAATTCTGGCACTCTTTAGGCAAATCTTCCAAAAAGCAGCTTTCGCTTCCAAAGAATACTGGCATGGCACTGTTTAGGCAAATAATTCAAAGCAGCTTTTTCTTCGAAGGAATTCTGACATTCCTTTGGGAAATCTTTCAAAAACAGGGATTTTCCCTTCCAATCCAGAGAATTCTGACACTCTTTAGGCAAATCTTTCAAAAACCAGCTTTCGCTTCCAAAAAATTCTGGCACTCTTTAGGCAAATCTTTCAAAAACCAGCTTTCGCTTCCAAAGAATTCTGGCACTCTTTAGGCAAATCTTTCAGAATGCAGCCTTCCCTTCCAAAGAAATCGTAAACTGTTGTCAGTTTTCGAGCCACGGGATCAGCAGGACTTGGAATTTGAGCAAAATCTGAGCCAAATTCACAGAGAAATGACTGAGAACGAACTGTTCGAGTAAACTCTCCTTCCTGCTGGAGTGTCTAAGGCTAGCAGCTTTACAACGAGCGAGCCGAACGGCGCCGAGAGCACACGCTTTAAGATGCAATTGCATCCTACACGCTTAACGAAAAGCTAATCTTATACCGGCAGCCTTGGCTGCCGGTA